>PVJS01048239.1:0-15132 GCA_004027185.1 Glis glis
CGGAGGGCCTCACTAAGTAGAGAGAGAGAGAGACAGGGAGAGAAAGAGAGAGAGAGAGAGAGCTGAGGCTGGCCGCGAACCCTGATCCTCCGGTCTCCGCCTCCCAAAGTACTGGGATTACAAGCGTGCGCCACCACGCCCGGCTTTTATACTTTATTTTGAAACCTGGTCTCACAAAGTTGTGGAGGGCCTCACTAAGTAGCTGAGGCTGGCCGCGAAACCAGATCCTCCAGTCTCAGCCTCCCAAGTACCGGGATTACAAGCGTGCGCCACCACGCCCAGCAAATACTTGCGCCACCACACCCAGCAAATACTTTGTTCTTAAATGGTTAATCTTTTTTCCTAATGTTCACATTTAGGAAAGACTATTTATCTCTAAGTTTTATTTCATGCCATAATTTAAAGATATTTTCTGATTTTATTAAGATTTTGTTTTGCTTTAGAATTATTTTGCAATTAGTCATTTTGAATTTTCAAACGTCAATATAAGGCCTTTTTCATTTATCTTTTTGTTACTGATTCCTACTTTAGTTGCTTTGTGGTTAGAAAGTTCAGTTTGCATCATTTTAATCCTTTGAGGTTTCTTTAGATTTATTTTATGGCCCAATATATGGTCACTTTCAGTAAGTATTCTCTATGTGTTTAACAGTATGTGTCTATTCTCTATGTGTCTATTAATACTCTGTATTATTAATATTAATATTCTCTATGTGTCTATTAGGTCAATCTGTTGATTAAGTCATTCAAATATTCTGGGTAGGCATACCTTGGGGATATTGTAGGTTTGGTTCCAGATTACTGCATTAAAGCCAATATAGCAATAAAGTGGGTCACATGAAGTTTTTGGTTTCCCAATGCATATAAAAGTAATGTTTCTATTATTACTATAGTCCCTGAAGTGTGCAATAGTATTATTTGTAAAAAAAAAAAAAACAATGTATATACCTTAATTAAAATAACCCAGGGGCATTCTACCTCCGAGCTATATCCCCCAGTTCTGTTTTATTTTTTATTTGGAAACAGGGTCTTGCTAGGTTGCTGAAAGTCTCACTAAATTGCTGAGGCTGGCTTCGAATCTGTGATCTGCCTGTCTGCAAAGGAATAAAGACTGTTGACATCTCAGAAAATATTACAATGATGTTTTCTTAAAATAGATTTTAACTTCATTAGTTATAATTGTTAGAAATTGTGGAGTCCTGAAATATCGGAATTCCTATACCCCTTATGTATGTTCTATATTAAATAAGGATAAGGATAAGATTTAAAAAAATAAGTTATTGCTAAAAATTGCTAACAATCATCGGAGTCTTCAGCAAGTCCTAATCTTCTGGTGGAGGGCCTTGCCTGGTGTTGATGGCTGTGACTGATCACATGGTCGAGGTTACTCAAGGTTGGGGTGGTCGTGATAATTTCTTAAAATAAGACAACAATGAAGTTTGCTGCATTGATTGGCTATTCTTTTCACAAAAGATTTCTCTGTAGCATGTGAATCTGTTTGACACCATTTTACCCACAGTGCAATGTAAAATTGGAGTCAGCCCTATTAGGCCCTGCTGCTGCCTTATCTACTAAGTTTATATAGTATTCTAAATCCTTTGTTATCTTTTCAACAATGTTCACAGCATCTTCACCTATCTTCCATTTTATTCTATTTTAAACTATATCTGATGTCTTTTACATGCCAGTATTATTTTACTTTCAGATATATATGTAATATATATGGTGTGTGTGGTGTGTGTGTGTATGTTTAAAAGTAAAGAGTTTCTGCTTAGGTCTTTTAAAAATGTCTAGCTAACATTCAAGTTGTTTGCACCATAAATCAGTCTGATTAGGAAATCCTATTAATCTTCTTTCCAACATCAAAATCATGATACTTTTAACCTTAAAGTGATAAATTCAAGTTATTGAAGATACTGGATATGTCACTGATATTTGCCACTAAAGGAGACCATTTGAAATAACAAAAATAGACTTTCTGTGTACTGTCAGTGTTGAGAAAATATTGTTATCATCTTTCATTTAAGAAAACCTCATGCGATCATTTTTCTCCTTGATAATTTATTTCATGTGGAGAAGCAAATCTATAGTTGGTGCTCTTTTCTTCCAGTGAATCCCAGAAAGCTATAGCCTCTGCTGATTTGACTTGGTTATGTTTATAGTTTTCCCAGTTTCCTTCCAAAGCAAAATCTCCAGGCACATAGCTGCTGGCTGGCTTCTCTGAACAGCAAGCAGTGTGTGCATTTGCATTCAGGAAGCTCTGTGTTTGTGTTACTGTTTTTAATTACTATTTTGATGCTTCTGTGAACTAATTGGAATCTTTGATCTATGGAATACATGGTTCTCTATAACTGTTAATCGTGTAAAGCACTAATCTCCCAAGTGCAAATGGCAATAAGCAAATACCAGTGGAAGGTGATTAGAAGAGCATGGGCAGACAGGCCTGACCCCTGCCCGACCCCTGCAGCACTCTGTGGTGTTGACAGCTTGTGTGGCGCTCCTAGGAGCGAGCTCAAATCCTAGTACACCTGTTACCAAGGAACCACCCTCCTCCACCTGGGAGGGTTGTCCTCTTTGACCGAGCCACAGCTTTGGTTAGTAATATACATGGAGCCATGAGGGAGGAAGGGGACACCCACCTAGCCAGCAAGAAGAGCCAAGTCAACTCAGGACTAATGGAGGGAGACGCGGTAGCCAGGTCGCCTCACGTCCTTTTACAGCACATGTAACAGTGATGGACTGGGTTCAGCAAAAGTCATAATCTTGTTGCAAACTTGACCATGGGTGAACCAAATCTTACTGATGTTTTTCTTTCTTTTTTTTGCGGTACTGGGGATTGAACCCAGGGGCGTTCTACCTCCACGCTACATCCCCGGCCCTATTTTTTATACTTTATTTTGAAACCAGGTCTCACGAAGTTGCGGAGGGCCTCACTAAGTAGAGAGAGAGAGAGAGAGAGAGAGAGAGAGAGAGAGAGCTGAGGCTGGCCGCGAACCCGGATCCTCTGGTCTCTGCCTCCCGAAGTACTGGGATTACAAGCGTGTGCCACCACACCTGGCTGATGTTTTTCTTTGATAGCGCTAATTTCCCAGTGGAAACAGCCTGTGGACCACTTGAGAGACCACCGGGACCCTCTGATTGTTAGCAGGCTGTACCTTAAGAAATAAGAATGAATCTGTTTTCTTGCACAGTTTCCTTAAAGGTTTGGAGCCCAGTGAACCATTTGGAAAATGCCCATCCTTGCTTCCCTGGCCATTTCTTGCTCAGAAGAAAAATGCTACTATAAGTGCCATTTAAGTTAAAGAGAGTGCCAATTAAATTAAATGATTTGGTGCTTTTAGGAAATAAATAAGAATAGTTATATTGGGAGACTATTTTTATAGCAGAATTTTCTATATGTTCTTCTGCTTATGAAATACTGACAAAAATTGGCCAAATTACTGGGTTTTTATATTGTAATAGGCTTCATTGTCACAAAACAAGTTTTCTTAGCACCATCTTAATGTTCAGTCCTAGAAAAAGTTTGTGATGGCTTAAGTGACCAAATATATTAAAGATTGGGAGATTTCAGATTCCCGTTGGTCTAGAATTAAGTATTAAAATATTCTTTTTTCTTTGGTGATAGGAACTTTTTCAGTAGGTTTATACCTGTCATTCAAAGGATATAGCTGCTTTTCTTTTAGAGGAGAACTTTTAGGATGTATGGTAAGCAGTTACACTAAAAGTAGAGATCAACCCTTGGAGATGATTTCACTCAGTTCAGATAGAATTAAATAGCTGTTCACTCAGTTCAAATAGAATTAAATAGAAGTATTGAAAATCTTGATAAAATTTAAAAATATTTAGCTGGGGGTGTAGCTCAGTGGTAGAGTGTGTGCTTAGCATATGTGAGGTTCTGTGTTCAATTCTCAGCACTGAAAAAGAACAAAAAAGAAAGTTCAGTGCTCTTACTAGAATAACTCCTCAGTGCTTAACTGATTTGAAATGCCACCCTTATTTTATATTCAGTTCTTTACCTGTCCTTATCTGTTTCTGGATCTTCTGCAGTATTTCAGCAGCTTTTCCTTCTTTTAGGGAAAAACTTTTACTCTTTAGGTCATTTGGGCGGGGAGAATTTACCCCAAATAGTTATGAATTCTATTGCCAACAAAATGTCATCTGTTCAGAGAGACTTGGGTGTGGGTTGAGAGTTGGGGAAGCAGTTTGCTTGGTGGTTATCAGGTGCGAAGGACCAATGTTATTTTTAACTAAAATAAAATCTTTTATAGCTTAGATGATTTATTATTAAAAGCCATATATGGAAGTGCCTTAGTTATTAGTGGGGAACTCTCTAACCCAAGCATCTTTTCCCTATTGAAAATGGGTTTTTACATCTTTTGGATGACTTGAGGTCCCCAGGATTTCACCCAGTGCATTCTGGGTAACAGATTATTCAAGAGGACATTGTAAAGGATATTTGAGGAGGTTTGAAGAGAAAGCCATTTAAGATACTTCTCTCCCTGCAGGGGGCCAGGAGCTTTTCTTTCACTTACATGCTTACTAGCAAACCTCTGAGAGGACAGGATCTGGCTAGCAGCAGCAGCTCCTGTCTAGCATGGGTCAGCCATGCACAGGATATTTTCAATGCTTTCATTGCAAGACAGGGAGGCATACGTCAGGAGCTACATACTCACTCTGTGTCTCTGTTTGTTACTGCTATAGGCTTAGGATAAAAGCTGACCTCTGGTTCTACTGCAACATTCTGCACAACAAGTGGGTCACTTGCTGCTCCCTCACTTTCTTACCATCACTTAACCTCCTGATCAAGTACCTATTGATCTGTCTGTTACTTACCACTTCATACACTGAATGGTAGCTGCAATAAATAGTATGAGGAGAGGTAAGATTTAGATTGCTACCGTGCAGTGTAAGTTACAATTCAGATTTACTATTCAATTTGGTTTAACTAAACCTTATACTAGATTTTAAATACACGATGAATATAAAAATAAGTGGAAGTGAGTCCTATCATATTTTTAACTACCATAAAGCAAATATGGTTTTTTAGCTTTCATAGCCAACGAGGCCGTCCTAGTTGGCCCCATAACTAGTTTAATGTAATGTAAGTGTAATCACTTTTGTAAAGGACAGCTATAGGCCATAATCCGTAAGAGTTTTGGAAGTAATTTTCATTTCACTATGCCATTATCTTTTGGATGAGTACTCCTAAAATAATCAAAGCAGTATTATATTTTTATACTTTTATTAGTGCACTGTAATTATATAATCATAGGTTCAAAGTGATACAGACATACGTGCACACAGCACTGGGTGTATTTCCTTACAAATCCCCCCTCCCCATACATGTTAGTAGATTGATAGTGAGAGCTTCATATATGGACATAGAATTATTTGAATTGTTTCCTTCCTTAATCCCCCTTTTCCCCTCTCTCCACCTCCCTCCCCCAGTCTCCTTCCACTATTCTACTGGTCTTTTTCCTCATTTATCTAAATATGTTTCCCATTTTCTCTCTAGCTTCTACATATGAGAGAAAATATGCGACCTTTGACTTGCTGAAACTGGCTGATCTCATTTAGCATAATCTCTAGCTGCGTCCATTTTCCTGCAGATGTCATAAATTTTGTTCTTAGTGGCTGAGCAAAATTCCACTGTGTGTATAGACCACATTTTCTTTATCGATTCATCTGTTGACTTTGGTAGGAGAGAGTATTTTATGCAAAGCTACAGACTACTGATGCAAAATAATTACAAATTGGAACCTATTTAAAACTTCGAGATACTAAAGATGAAAGTTACTACTTGTATATGTATGCACTTGCCCTCTAAACTCACCTGATTTTGTAGACTTTAAGGTAATTTTATGAATTGTTATTAAGTAAACAGTACTATTATAATTGTTTAAATTGATTTGTATATTTAAAAACCCAGCCTGCCAAATGCCTTTAATAAGTTATTTGGAATTAAAGAATAGTATAAGAAAGAGAATGCTGCTGTCAGGGTTGAATTAAAGTGTTTTAGTCTTATAGATACTTTTGGAAATAAAACATACTTCAAATGAGGAAAAATGAGGCCTGTTATGGATGGCACTAAGTAGTGCTGATTATTTTACCTTTGACAAAGTGGAAAATTTAAAGCTTGGTGTATCCCATTTTATTAATATAATAAAATTTAATAGTGTTGTTCTGGGCGTCGATATATGTTCTTTAGTGTTTATTAGCCCTAGGTTATAGTAAAATGTTTTGGTCCATTGCCTCTCTATACTGTACAGAATGCAAATATCAAAACCAAGGAGAAACCCAAATAAATACATATTTGTTTCTGTTATTCAAGTCCTTTCCTAGATGGTTTCCAAATATTTTGGTTGCTTATACTATCGAATGTGATTGAGTACAGAGGACATCTTTTTTTATCATTTAACATAGGTTTATAGCTTCCCCAGACTTGTTCTAATAATGAAGCTATGAGGGATATGACAAGAATGGTGATATTAAATTTCTCTAGACTACCAGTAAATTTTTCCATTCTGATGTCAGGAATGTTGAGCATCTGGAATCTGCAAGAAGAGTGAATTGTTCACTGCGGGAGCGCTTTCATCAGACTCTGAGCCACTTACTCTAGGAACTACTCCTGTCCTGTGCAGAGTGTTGTGCTTTTACAGAGGCCTTCACTTAGGCTGCTGTACTTTTTAATGCTTTCACATATAGATTTGGCATTGTTTGGAGAATAAATGCTGCATTTTAGCATTACATTTATTTTCTTGCTTAATGCAGAAATTTATAGTTGATCTAATACAGTGAAAAGCAGTAGAATATAAATTGTTATAAATAAAGGTTTCTTTGTAGTTTGTGTGGGTGATTCTTTGTACTATACTTTATCATCTTTTTCCTTGAATTTTCAGAATATCCACAGCATGCATCTTGATTATGGCATAGATTTATTTCTTTAAAAAACGCTGTGGAAGCTGGGCGTGGTGGCGCACACTTGTAATCCCAGTACTTGGGAGGCTGAGACCAGAGGATCTGGGTTCGCGGCCAGCCTCAGCTACTTAGTGAGGCCCTCCGCAACTTAGGGAGACCCTGTTTCAAAATAAAGAATTAAAAAATTGGGCTGGGGGTGTAGCTTGGAGGTAGAATGCCCCTGGATTCAATCCCCAGCACCGCCAAAAAAAAAAAAAAGTGCTGTGGAAGTGATGGGAAGGATGTGTGACATTTTCTCTAGTAGTTTTTCAAACATTTCTGAAATTGGGAGTTTAGGTTAAAATAAGTACAAATTGGTATGTTTCTTTTATTTTTTAAAAAACTTTCCCTGCAGAGCTGGGTGTGGTGGTGCACTCTTGTAATCCCAGAGGCTGAGACAGGAGGATCTGGGTTCACGGTCAGACTCAGCAACTTTGTGAGGCCCTCTGCAACTTAGTGAGACCCTGTTTCAAAATAAAAAGAATAAAATAGGGCTGGGGGTATAGCTTGGAGGTAGTATGCCCCTGGGTTTCATCCCCAGTACCACACACACACAAAAAAAAAAAACCCAAAACTTTTCCTCTAGTCCATTTTTACTGTGATTGGGTTCTGGGTCTTGTTTTTGTTGTTGCTTTGTTGCCCCTTGTGTTGGGGCATTGTTAGGCTAGGTTGAGATCATATACTAGCATATCCTTGCCTAAAAGGTGGGCCGGATTCCCCCACTCGATATCGGGTCTTTCTAGTATCTTCATGTTCCATGATACCTGGTATGTGTTTAAAAGTCAATTATTTATTTAAAATCAGATATTCCTCTTCCCCTCTGTAGTATTATATAATCAGTTTTTTATATTTCTGCTTCACATGATGTTCCATCAGCAGCGAAACATGGACTCAACAAAGCTGCCTCTCTTTCTTCCACTCATAATTTTGCTGTTCAAGTGGACAGAAACATGGTTTACTGGATGTATGAACAGCCTTCTCATCATACTGATCCTGCAGCCGAAGGACTCACCATGCCGCTTCATACTCTGCCCTGCCCTGCTCTGCCCACCCCCAGCATCCCTGCCTTTTTACCACACATTACACTATCTCAGCTGAACCCGAACTACGTCTCCAGTGGCTGTTGCGGTCTCCTCCCCACTGATGCGAAGTCACTCCTCGCTGCTGCTTTCCATTGTCGTCCAGTTACTCTGATCAGGCCCTCCGTGACTTAAATTGTATCAGGTGTTGTTATTTTTGTTTAGGCCTAAGGTCTACATATGCAGATATGTATATAACCTTAACTCATATAACCTTATATGAGTTAGTAAAATCATAGTTCACATACTTTGCTGCCTGATTCTCTTTTAGCCTTTCCGAACCACTATCCCCTGGCAAGTTAGAGGCTTTTATTCTTTGCTTTGCCCTTGGGTTGCCTTTGATGTGGTCCAAATGGTTTGTCCTCACGTTGTAGGCATCTTGATGAAAAGACAGTTCTCTGTTGTTTGGCAGACATGACAAGTCTGGTAATTTTCCTCTTTTACAAAGCATTATGTCGTCGTTATTGTCTGCATAAGAAGTAAATATGTTTCTCGGTTTCTTTTTATCTCATTACTTCCCTTTCTCTGTCCCTCTCAATGATTCAAAAGATGATTTTTACAATGAAGATGAATTTTGTTAAGTGGTTTCTATCAAATGGTAAAAATCTTTTTGTGACGTTTTGGGAACGGGTTCTTGTTTGATGCAGTTTTTCTGACTTGTGAGTTTGGGGTATCCTTGTGGGAGGGGTAGGCTTGTTATGTTTCAAATCCCAGTATCTTTTGCTACTATTCTTTGAAATAGAAGATGAGAGAGTCACAAAATTTAAACAGTAAACAGGAACTTGTAACTGGTAATTTTCTACAGTTTTTTAAATGAATATGTTAATGATATCAAGAATTCTTGGAAAATTTGCTGGGAGAACTAAAGTTAAAGGGCCCCAAAGCAAGGATCTATCAAAAGAGCCCTAGTCCTTGAGATGAGTCACATTGTTGAATGTTTTTGCTACTGTCTCTGAATGTAGCCAGGATTTTCCAAGTGTTAGTTTGGCCAAAAGAGTGAGGATAACAGTGCATTTGTTTATTTATTTATTGTGTTACTGGGGATGAAACCAAGGGACATTCTACCTCTGAGCTACCCCACCTCTATTTGATTTTTTATTTTGAAATAGGGTCTCACTAAGTCGCAGAGGGCCTCGTTAAATTATGAGGCTGGCCGCAAACCTGTGATCCTCCTGTCTCAGCCTCCCAAATACTGGGACTACAGGCCTGCACTGCCAGGCCTGGCTTGTTTTTTAAATACAATCCTTTCTTCCCTGTCCTCACTCTCAGTAGATGACCATGCTTCCCAGTTGACTGAAAATACTGGAGCAAACATAAGGGAGTTTACCACCTGTTCCCTCTCCCACATTTGCTCTCTTATATTTCCTCCATGGAACCACTGCAGGTTGTCCACGGCTCTGCTAAAGCCACTCTTACACCCGTGCCCAAACCCTGGCCTTCTTATATACTGAAGGATAGTGCTCCAGCAAATTCCTTTTCCTCCTGCAGCATAGAATTTGTCTGCGGTGGATCATTGCTATTAATACACAAATAGGCGATCTTGTTGATCTTAAAAACAATTCTCTACCCTTATTCCTTCACAAACATCGATTCTGTTTTGTACCAGAACTTGTTGTAAGTATTACCTGTTTGTGCTTTCTCCAGTATGTCCCCCACATTTTTAGCACCTGACACTCTGCCAAAGCCGGTGGCCCCTTCTCAGTCTTTATTGTCCTTGCCTTCTGGGTGGCGTCCACGCTGCAGATCATTTGTTCTTCCTTGACACATTTGATTTCCGGGACATCACACTCCTCATCCTCCTCTCAGAGTGGTTGTTGACATACTACTGGCCCAATTCTAGAATCTGAATACTTCTCGTAACTTCTACCGGCCTAGCTCTCTGCTTCTGTGCCCAGCTCCCTGCAGTCCACTCTTGCTTCAGTAGCCAGAGCAAAACTTTGAAGATGTAAGTCAGATCTTATCCTTTTCTTTTTGGTGGTTAATATGTAATTTATTATTATTTTATACTTTTGGTGCATTGCAATTATACATCACAGGCAAGTTCAAAATGATATAAGCATGTACACACACACTTGGTGTGTTTCCCTCCGCATCGCACCCCCATCCCTCCCCCTGCCTATTAGGGAGATTGGTAGTGATACCTTCATATATGGACATAACGTTGTTTGAACTGTTTACTTCCTCAATCCCTT
This sequence comes from Glis glis, assembly GCA_004027185.1. Classification (NCBI taxonomy): domain Eukaryota; kingdom Metazoa; phylum Chordata; class Mammalia; order Rodentia; family Gliridae; genus Glis; species Glis glis. Next base: position 10,226 of record PVJS01048239.1, read on the forward strand.
TCCCCCTCCTGACCCCTTCAGCCCCCTTTCAGTATTCTACTGGTCTCTCTCCTCATTTATCTGAAGTCTCTTGTTTTTTATTTTCCCTGTAGCTTCCACCTATGAGAGAAAACCTGTGACCCTTGACCTTCTGAGCCTGGCTGATCTCACTTAGCATGATCTCTAGTTCCAGCCATTTTCCTACAAATGGCATACTTTTGTTCTTCTTGGTGACTGAATAAGATTGCATTGTGTGTATATACCACATTTTCTTTATCCATTCATCTGTTGACTAGTTATGCGAAGCCCTGCAGCAGCTTGTTCACGCTAACAAAAAAGTAAAGTTCTCTACAGTGTTGCCTGCCGGGCCCTGCATGACCGTGTTTCCTCTGTTAAAGCATCTCCTGTGCTCTTCCTCTCGTATTCTCCGTCCCTCTGCCGCTGTTCTGGACGTGTTGCCCCCTTTCCTCAGCCATTCCAGATGCATCCTGACTTAGGGGCTTTTGCATTTTCTGACAGTCCTACCTGGAACATTCGTCCACATTTGGCTAACCCCTTTACCTTCTTCGAGTGTGCTCATTTGTCACCCTCTCCTTGCCACCCACCTAGACCTCTTTATATGTCACTGCTGCATGCCAGTCGCAACACTGTGCTACTGTGTCCTTTTCTGTTAACACTGGTCACTTCGTAGCATGCAGTGCAATTTAATATGATGCCTTTTCCTGCTTCAAAGATCTTCATCATGCTAGGAAAAGCCTTTCTTACTCCAACATGATAATAATATTCTATGAGTTCTTCCTCTAGAATTTTTGATTACATATATATTTGGAATATTTGATCCATCTGTAATTTGGTTGTCAGGTAAAGCATTTAGCTTTTCCCTTGTAGGTAGCCCTTGAAGATTTTTTAGTAGATTAACAGGATGGGATTTTTTTAGGGAGCCTAAACCAGAGGTAAATTCTGAATGTGCAACTTTTCACACATAATTAATAGGCATAATTTTTAATAACTAGTTTTATTTAGCAAGGTGAAAACTGAAGGGGGTCTGCCTAAGATGAAGAAACTTTTACCCACAGTTAAAAGTACTTGATATGGTCCAGCAGATGAATAATCGTACACGGTGATGAAGTATTATTAGTGCAAGATGATGACACTTTGTGATCATCTTCTGGTTAATACAGTATAACTCTGGATGACAGGGTCTCATTCGTTATGGCTTAGGTCAGTGTTGTCTGCCTTCCCCAGTCCGTGGTTAAATCACCTGCCTATTATTTACATATACCTTATATGAAGATGGTAAATTATGGTAGAAAACAACTTTAGCTCTTCAGAACTATTATCTAAATGTTGCAAACAAAAATGGCAAGACAACTTCCTTGACATTGCTGAAGCGTCTAAGTCTTTAAAACTCTATGTCAAGTACTGCTGCTGACCCTCTGTCACTTGTGCTGCCAGACTTGGAAAGCTTCTGGAACATACTTGGACCACAAGTTGTTGGAAGGAAAAGCATATTGTCTTTTATCTTTAAGGATGATGACAGATGGGTTTATCTTTTAGTGTAACATGGCTACAGGAAGACAGCCACAGCATATTCAAGTCCAATCAAATAATTCAGTGACTTTAAAGCCTTTAGTTTTAGTCTTTAAGGAAAAGTGACATATTTAAAACATAACTACAGGGAAGCCAGCTATAGCACATTTAAATCCAATCAAATAAGTCAGTGAAGTTAAATTAAGCTCGTGGTCTCCATAGGAGAGGGCATAATGCACTGGCTCCCAAAGTGGCTGTTTTATACTGTGCTGGATGTATTCTTATTAGAATATCACTTTAATGCTTTCATACTGCCAGAATTGCCATTTAAAACATTTTTTAGCCGGGTATGGTGGCACACGCTTGTAATCCCAGTACTTGGGAGGCTGAGACCAGAGGATCTGGGTTTGCGGCCAGCCTCAGCTACTTAGCGAGGCCCTCTGCAACTTAGTGAGACCCTGTTTCAAAATAAAGAATAAAAAAATAGGGATGGGGGTGTAGCTTGGAGGTAGAATGCCCCTGGGTTCAATCCCCAGTACCACAAAAAGATAAAAATGAAAAAAATAAAATAAAACGTTTTTTAGAAAGGGGGGAATAGGTTATACTATTTTGTTCCCAAATTGCAGGAGTCAGTAACTTTTTTAAAAATCTTGAAACATCTCTCTGCAATTAGTTCCTGTTATTATGAACACCTTCTTTAGTCCCTAAAGTTTTTGCCTACTGTGTACTTTGTATTGACCCATTATTATTATTATTATTATTATTATTATTATTATTATTTTATATTATTGTTGTGCTGGGGATTGAACCCAGGGCCGGCCTGTGTATGCTACTTGCATAGGAAAAAACAATGTTCATAGGGCTTGGTACTATTGTGATTTCAGGCATCCACTGGAGATCTTGGAATGGCCCCCTCTTGGATAAGAGAGGTCTAGTGTTCCACAGACTGGGTGTATAATGAGCAGAAACTTGCTGTCTCACACTTCTAGAGGATGGGAAGTTCAACATTGAGGGGCAGCATGTGGTGAGGACCTTCTTACTGTGTCATCCCATGGCAGAAGGGCAAAGACAGGGTGAGAGGGGAAGGGGGGGGGAGAGACAGAACTTGCCTTTTATAATGAACTCACTCCCATGATTAGGAACCCACACCCTGATGACGATGTTAATCTATTCCGGAGGGCAGAGCCCTCATGGCCTGATCACCTGTCGTTAGTCCCCACCTCCCAACACTGTTGCTCTGGGGATTCACTTTCCAGCACATACTTTTTGGGGGACACAGTCAAACCACAACAAGGACGTAGCTCAGGTGTTACTTTTCTGAAGACTTTCCCAATGTCGTCTTCCTCCTTTGCCAGCATTCTAACCCTGTCCTACATTTACTCATGAACTGTCTGTCAACCCCTGAGGACAGGGTCCATATCTGACTTGTCTCAGACCCTTAGAGTGTTGAACCACGCTTGGCTCACAGCTACAGCAGTCATGATGTGAACAGCTACAGAGCACAAGATTCCTTTTGTTGTCCCTGTTCTTGCTCAGGGACCAAGAAGATTCAGGCAAACATTATAAAGATATTCCTTGCTATCTAAATTCTCTTTTCTTGCCCTCAGAATCTCCAGGACCAAAAGCATTTGGGTTTTATAACATTCTCCACTATTAGAACTCGAGGAACTGAATATAGTAGTATTACAACACACGTCAGAACGCAGTGCAGTTTTATGGGAGGGCAGAGATGGGTTCTAGGGCCTGTGATACTTCCTTTGGGTGGAAGGGATTTGAGAGAGACATTCAAACCACCACTACTTTATCAACGACAACTGCCTTAGTCTCGATACTCTGCTGTAGTTAGGCAAGATGGCACCATGGGAGGAAAGCAGGTGAAGGTACATTAGATCTCTCTCTATCATTTCTTACATCAACAAGTGAATCTATAATTATCTCAGAATAAAATGTCTTCATGAATTGTCTTCATGCAGACTGAGCATACATCGGGCCCGCTAGTTTTTGTTTTTGTCTTTTACTATGTCTCTAATTCATGGTTGGCACTGTCCTATCTCTCCTGGCTTTGGTCATGGTTACCAGATGTGGTAGCTGAAAGGAAGGGTCTGCTGTTGTCACTAGAGTGCCAGACTATGGTGGCATATAAATTAGGATTGCATAAAGCTAGTAAACCCCAGAAAACTCAGGTTTATGAGCTTCTGCTAGCAGAAAAATTATTTTTAAGAAATTGAAGCATAATATGGCTTATCCCACAAAATGTAATCAGTTCTTGGGTAAAGTTAACACTTTCCATATGTAAAAGACAAGGGAGCCGGGTGTGGTGGCACACGCCTGTAATCCCAGTACTTGGGAAGCTGACACAGGAGGATCACAGGTCCAAAGCCGTCCTCAGCAACTTAGTGAGACCCTGTTTCAAAGTAAAAAATAAGAGGTGTAGCTAAGAGGTAATGTCCCTGGGTTCCAACCCCAGCACCATGGGGGAAAAATGATTAGGATGGTTTTATTTCTGAGGTTGGTATTGTGTTCATTTGGAATAGATGGGGAAGCTGTTGTTTTGACTCTGAACCATTGAATTGAAATGGCTTTCCATTCTAGAGGAAGGCATGTTAAGGAAATGGGAACATTACTCTTTATCAAGTGCCTGTTCTGCCGGCCACTGTGCTACCTGCTGCCACGTGCATGGTTCCACTGAATGCTGACAACCATTCTTACCACACTTTTTCTGTATTAATATTTTATTCCGAGATAATTATAGATTCACTTGTTGATGTAAGAAATGATAGAGATCTAATGTACCTTCACCTGCTTTCCTCCCATGGTGCCATCTTGCCTAACTCTACAGCAGAGTATCGAGACTAAGGCAGTTGTCGTTGATAAAGTAGTGGTGGTTTGAATGGTCTCTCAAAGTTCATGTGTGGGAAACTTAATCCCCACTGCAGCAGTGTTGGAGGTGATTAGGTCCCAAGGACTCTGTCCTCAAAAGTGGATCGGTGCTGTTGCAGGAGTGGACTTGCTGGAGTGTAGCCCTGTGGTAGAATGCTTGCCTAGCATGCGTGAGGCCCTGGGGTCGATCCCCAGTACCATACGAATTACATAAACAAATGCACAAGTGAGCTTGCTCTGAAAGTGAGTTCAGACCCCTGCTGTTCACGTGCTCTGCCTTTTTGCTTTCCACCTTCATAGTGGACTTCCCACCCTCCAGAGCCAGGAGCCAAGTTCATTTCTATTGTGTATAAATTACCAAGTCTGTGGTATTCTGTTATAGCATCACAGAATGGACTAAGGTCGTCCATTGACTTTATTTAGATTTTATCAGTTTTTTTATGAGCATGGATGTGTGTTTAGTTCTATGCAATTTTTCCCTCCCTTCCCTTCCCTTCCCTTCCCCTTCCCCTTCCCCT
>PVJS01048240.1:0-15132 GCA_004027185.1 Glis glis
TTTTTTTTTTTTTTTTTGGTACCGGGGATTCAACCCAGGGCGTTCTACTTCTGAGCTACACCCCCAGCCCTATTTTTTATACTTTATTTTGAAACCAGGTCTCACGAAGTTGTGGAGGGCCTCACTAAGTAGCTGAGACTGGCTGTGAACCCGGATCCTCCTGTTTCAGCCTCCCAAGTACTGGGATTACGAGCATGCGCCATCACGCCAGGCTGTTTTTTGACTTCTTGATGATTGTCATTCTGCTTGGGGTTAGACAGAATCTCAGGGTAGTTTTGATTTGCATTTCCCTGATTGGTAATGATGTTGAACATTTCTTCATGTATTTATTGGCCATTTGTATCTCTTCTTTTGTGAAGTGTTTATTTAGTTCAATTGCCCATTTCTTGAGTCAGTTATTTTTTTAATATAAAGTCTTTTAAGTGTTAAATTTTGTAAGTTCTTTATATACTCTAGATATTCATACTCTATCTATAGCTGGAAAGCTTTTCACCCATTCTGTAAGCTCTCCTTTAGACTCTGTTTCCTTTGCTGTTCAGAGACTTAAACTTTATGCCATCTGATTGATTGATTATTAGTTTTATTTTCCGTGCTTCAGAAATCTTATCGAGGAAGTCTTCACCAGGGCCTATATGTTGAAGAGTTGATTCTATACCCTCTTGTAAAAATTGGAAAGTGTCGCCGGGCGTGGTGGCGCACACTTGTAATCCCAGTACTTTGGGAGGCAGACACCGGAGGATCCGGGTTAGCGGCCAGCCTCAGCTCTTTCCCTGTCTGTCTGTCTCTGTCTGTCTCTGTCTCTGTCTCTCTCTCCTTAGTGAGGCCTTCCGCAACTTCGTGAGACCCGGTTTCAAAATAAAGGATAAAAAATAGGGCCCAGGGCGTAGCGCGGAGGTAGAATGCTCCTGCGTTCAATCCCTGGTACTGAAAAAAAAAAATTGGAAAGTGTCTAGATCTTTGATCCATCTTGCGCAAGGTGAGAGGTAGGCATCTAATTTTATTCTTCTACATATGGATATCCAGTTTTCCCAGAACCACATATTGGAAAGGCTATCTTTTCTCCAGCATTTATTTTTGGCTCCTTTGTCAAAAATGAACTGGCTATAAGTGTGAGGATTTGTTTTTGTATATACTATTCTATTTTTCTAGTCTTTGTATTTGCTTTTGTGTCAAGACTACACTGTTTCTTTAGCATAGTTCTGTAGTATAATTTGAAATTATATATTGAGATTCCTCCACATCACTCAGAATTGCTTTGGCTATTCTAAAACTTTTATTTTTCCATATGAAATTTAGCACTATTTATAGTTCTTGAAAGAATGACATTGGTATTTTGACAGGGATCACACTGAATATGTTTATTGCTTTTGGTAGTATGGCCATTTTGATATTTATTCTGCCTATCCAAGAACATGGAAGGTCTTTCCATATCCTAAGGTCTTCAATTTCTTTCTTTAGTGTTCTATAATTTTATCTGCAGAGGTCTTTTACATACTTGATAAGATTTATTTCTAAGTGATTTTTGAGGCTGTTATGAATGGAATTGTTTCCTGGATTTTTTTCCAGTGGATTAGTGGTTGCTATATAGAAAGGCTAATGATTTTTGTAAGTTGATTTTTTGCATCAGGCTACTTTGCTTAATTTATTGGCTCCAGAAGGCTCTGGTTGAATTTTGAATTTTTTTTTATCTTCTAAGTATAGAATCATGTCATCTTCAAATAGAAATATTTCTGTTTTTCTTTTCCAATTGGTATTCCTTTAGTTTCCTTTTCCTTCTCTTGCCTTATTGAGCTGACTAGAATTTCAAGTACTGTATTGAATAGAAGTGATGATAGTATGCATCCTTGTCTTGTTCCTGATTTTAAAGGGAATTGTTTCAGATTCTCCCCATTCAGTATGATACTAGCTTTGGGTTTATAATAATTGCCTTTATGATATTGAAGTAAGCTCCTTCTATCCCTAATTTCTTCAATGATTTAACATGAATGGCTGTTGGATTTTGTCAGATGATTTTCTGCATTCATTGAGATGATCATGCAATTATCATATGACAGTTCTATTTATGTGATGGATTAGCTTTATTGAATTGTGTATGGTAAACCAGCCTTGCATCTCTGGAATGAAACCAACTTGGTTATGGTATACAATTTTCTTTATGTGGCTTCGAGTATGAACTTTTATCATTTTATTAAGAATTTTTGCATCTATATTCATTAAATGTATTAGTCTGTAATTTTCTTTTCCTGATGTATCTTTATTGGGTCTTGGTGTCAAGGTGATACTGCCTTCATAGAGTGAATTTGAAAGTATCCCATCTCTTTCTATTTCATAGAATAATTTGAGGAGCATTGGGCTCCACTCTTCTTTAAAGAGGTCTTGTAGAATTAATCTGGAAATCCATCTGGTCCTGGATTTTTCTTTGTTAGAAGGGTCCTTATTGCTGTTTCAATCTCTTTGCTTGTTATTGGTCTCTTTAGGTTTTCTATATCTACTTGGTTCAATTTAGGTAGCTTGTATGTGTCTATAAATTTGTTGATTTCTTCTATGTTTTCCAGATATCTGAGTGTAATTTTTTTCAAAATAGTTTTAATCATCCTCTGGATTTCTATTCTGTGGAGCTATCTTCTTTTTCTTCTCTTATTTTAGTAATTTGAGTCAATTTTTACTTTCTTTTGGTTGGGTTGTTTGTATATTATCTATCTATCTATCATCTATCTATCATCTATCCATCTATCATCATCTATCTACCTATCAATCATCTACCTATCTTTGTACCTGGATCTGACTATGTAATTGCTATTTCAAGAATAGTCCACCAGGTGTTCCGTGGTATATCTGTTAAGCAATAGTTAATTTGTTTTATTTTATGTAAAGAAAATTAAGTAGGACCAGTTTTTTTAATCTGTTTGTTTGTTTCAGGGCCTTAAAGACCTATGAAATTCAACCAAAGTTAATATGCATGTATACAAATCATATATCCTTATTTTATATATATTATAAATTTCTGTTTAATGTTTCAACAAACTCTCAAAATGAGTTCTTCCAATAATGTCTCTACAAAGGATTCACAGTGGATTAGAAAGGAATGAGCAGAAGTTAATCCTTAGTTTCCTTATAATGTATGTATACTAAATATCAATTAAAATTTAGTGACATCAAACATATTTAAAATACATACTGAAACCCAAAACAAGTAAAATAGACATTTTATCTACCTAGAAAGAACAAGTATATTATGAACTATTTATTGAACACAGTTGTATTATCTATAATTTTTGTATATCAAAAATTTGAATTGGGATCTGAATTTCATACATGTATGGGTAATGCAATACAATTGACAAAGATATTATTGTCTCCCCATATCTCTTAATATTTTATTCTTATTATCTATTTTATTAACTTTTTATGCTCCAGAATGCCATCTTTTCACAGAGGCAATCATAAACTTGAATATCTGTTACTTACTTCTATTATTTGATTTATAGATTTATGATATTTATGTTATACTAATAATATTTTCCCCTTTGGCATTAGTTTAAGTTTACAGAGATAAAACCATATTTAAACTATTCTCTGAAACTCTTAATTCAATATTGTAATATTGAGATTCAACCATGTTAATGAATGTAGATTTAATTCATTTATCTTAACCTTGCAAATGGCTCCATTTTTATTGACAAAACTCAGTTTATCCATATTATTATCACCCCAAAATATATAACACATTTCCCCAGTAACTTTTATGGATAATTACAGTTTTTCCCAAATGATTAACTGTACTCCTCCCATCATACCTAAAATTACCATATGTGAGTCCTTATTGTTGCTGTAGTTTTTTCAATTCTGTTTCTTAGTCTACTTTTCAATGCCAGCACTAATACCACATTATTTTAATAAACTTGTTTTGTCAAAGGATGCTATTTTTCATCCACATAGTAGAATTGCAGGCTTTCTAGCATCTGATTTCACAACTATTGTTGAGATACATACTCCAGCCTTTTGAAGGTTGTGTAGATTTACCTTCCAGCTCCCAAAAGCTATGCACAGTCCTCAGGACCCCAGATCCTAGTCATAGGAATACATTCTAATTTAACTCTTAGGTTCCACAGGCCATGAAGTTTAAGTGTTCCTCAGAGTTTGGGGTTTCTACCTGTTTTTTTTTTTTCCATTAGAGTTTGCTCTCATTTGAACCCTTGCAATTTCTCCTTCCCCATTTCATGTGTGAGCTATCATTTTGAAGAATTTCTTCATATATTTAGTGCATCATATTAATATTAAAACCATTGTAAAGCTTTCATTTTGGCATATAAAATATGATTAAAACTTGGTTATATTTATAGAATAAATCAAACATAATTTAAGCATGCTTTTGGTGGTAATCACATCAAGTCGATACAAACTTATATTGCCTCTGCAGTAATAAATCAATATTTCTATTAATAATTTTTTGCAAATATGGTTTGAGCCCTAGAAATATTATTTTTGCTTCATAGTAATATATTATTTTTATTAATATAGTACTATCCAGCTTCCTAATTCACTTTATTGGCCTTCCTTTGTCAGTTTTTTCTATCAATTTTTATTGAACATCAAGCTACAAAATGTCAAAATATCACAATTTCTCACAAATGACAGGTTTCCAGCTCCAGAATATAATAAAATACTATAATAAGGAAAGTGAAAGTATGTTGAAAATTTGAGCAAGATCGTATCATAGAAACAAAATAAAAACAGCATATTACATGAACTTTTTAAAGGGGAATAATATATATTTAGATATGTACTTTCATATCTGAATTTTAAAAGTAGTCTTACCTTATAATAAAAATTCTCAAAATAATTGGAAAGAGCATTAATATATTTTGTTCAATCTTGCCGGTTTTAGAAAGATATTATTTGCTCAAGATTGTTATTTTCTCAGAGGGAGCAAAATGGTTTCAATCATTTAAATCCAATTATGTGTATTTTACTTCCAACTCATCTTCAAAGTAAAATCAGTAAATTAGAAGTATTATGATGAGATAGAGATTTCTGAGCCAGCAAGTGAACCTGATTCCATCACCGAAGGTAAGAAATATCAAGCACCACTTTCCAGTAATAGATCCGGTCTCCTTCAGATCGATTTGGCACTAGCTTGACCTTACATTTATACCCATGCGATTTAAAATGAACATCTCGTTTCTTCTGGAAAGGGATGTGAATTCAGCATATGCATAATGTTAAAATTAAATGTCACAAAGAGCAAAAAATATTGTTTTTGAGAAATAGTATGACAAGGTATAATATATATCTTTGCTAATTTCTCATGGAAATAATGAGACACTTTTACTGCTAGCTCAATTTATATGTATTATTTAGATTTAAAATGGTTAAGTTATTAAAATTTAATAGCAGTTATTAAATTGTCATTGTGACCACAGAAGTTAGAACTTTTGTTCCTAAGAATAACTCATAATACTATCCATATATATGTATGTATGTGTGTATACACACATATAGATATGGTAACTTATATTTGGAACTATAATTATACCCAAAATTTGAATATTGTTTTTAAATTACTCAGGTAGTAATGTATCATTAATCTTAATGTCACTTATGCTTGAGTTTTTGTTATTCAGCTAAACAGCTACAAAGAGTATTAAAAAAAGAAAATCTTTTAGTTATCTATGTAGCAGACATGAAAAAAATTAAAATGGCTGTTCCTTGCAGTGCTAAATGAAAGAGCATTATTGTTCATTAGTGGACAATTTTTATCCCAGTAAGAAACAACCACAGAAGAAAGAATATAACCCACACAATTATCTATCTGAAAGATTTATGTTTTGTCTACTTAACCAGTAAAACCAAGCCCCCTTCTGTAATTCAAGGAGAGTAGCAGGGAAAAAGTTGTTTATGAAAGGCAGATCACCTGAAGTCCATATGTCACACTGATTTTATTGCAATAGTAATGTTATTACTCCTATTATGGTGGTCATTAAAAGTCACAAATCTCTGAATGGTAATGATTCTAGAACCATGTGAAATGTATGATCTCACACACCACTGTCCTAGGAACATCACAGAAATATGAAACAGACGACATTAACGCCCTGTGTTTTATAGGTGAGGAAAATGCGCCTTTGAAAGATTCGATCATTTGTCCAAGTTACACAGGCAGTGAATGTTACCTACAGACATCACACCCAACCTAATTCTAGAGCTTATCTCTTTACAATGGAGAAATCAGAATTACAAGAATGATAGAAATAGAGCACCATCTTTGTTATTTATGTCAGTTATAGAAAGGCAGTTATGGAAGAAGCCTAGGCCAGTCTGATGTGAATCTACAGACAACACAGGAATGAGCAGAATTGCATGCAGGTGACCCTTGAAAGCTCAGTCATAAGAACTAGATACTGAAATTCTGATGTTCCTCTTTCCTCTCTATCCACAGGGACTTTTTGTTCTTCTGAACAGTAATGACATCTTCTAACCACAGGATATTTTCACATGTCATGTCATTCTTTCTACCTAGAAAATTCTTTCCCTTTCTTTGCCTGGTAATCCTAATTCTTCTTTTATGTACCATCTCAATACTGACTACATCAGAAACCCTCCAAGGAAAGTAATAATTAGGTCAAATTCCTAACGGGCATCTTTCTCATTTTATCCCTTGTATTAGTCAGGGTTCACTGGAGTAACAAAACTCACAGGCTATGTATATGGTAAAACTGTAAAATCAGTTTACAGTCAAGAGCTGCGTAGTCCCAAGTGGCCGCCTGCATATGGAGAGCTGGAGGAACCAGCCCCTGGTCGAGTGGTCCAAGAGCTATAGTCTTGGAATAGGAGTGACCAATAATGCAGTCCCAGTCCAAGATGGAAAGGCCTTCAAACTATCTAGAGAAATTATAGTGAAAGTCCAGTTCAAAGATCTGAAGGCCAAGCCAGGCGTGGTGGCACATGCTTGTAATCCCAGTACTTAGGAGGCTGAGACAGGAGGATCCAGGTTCGCGGCCAGCCTCAGCTACTTAGTGAGGCCCTCCGCAACTTAGTGAGACTCTGTTTCAAAATAAAGGATAAAAATAGAGCTGGGCATGGAGCTCGGAGTTAGAATGCCCCTGGGTTCAATGTCCAGTACCGCAACACACAAAAACAAAAACAAAGAGCTGAAGGCCAATATCCCAGGTGCGAGCAGAGGCGCTTTTCTCAGGAAGAACCATGCATGCCTTCACGCAGCTTTCTCCTTTTTATCCAGGTCCTGCGCCTATCAGAACTATGATGTCCACATTCAGGGCAGGACCCCCCCTTCAATTTGCTATTACATAAGTCAATCATCTCATCCACACACCCCAAATCACAGAATCTTAAGTGTTTATAATCCAGTCAAGTTGCCAATCCAGAATAAACATCACAGCCCCATTCACTGCTGTGATGCCCCTTCACTATGTTTCCTTATCACTTATCATATTTTACATATCTTGGTCACTTTCAGACATCACCAACTAGAATGTGCAACATGTGCATTTAGGTCTGTGTTTGTTCACTACTGTATCTGCAGCATCGCACACATGCCCCTTTCATTCCTGTTTAGGCTGTGATTACCACAAATCTAACCAAAAATCTGAGTATATCCCTTTCAGATCAGTACCACTCAGCACTGATATATTTTAACATTGATTAGCCATCAAACTGATCACAACAAAGCCCATTAAGATGATTCTTTGAGCTAGGCATATTTTGGATACAATAAATATGTATTTTTTAATTTTATGAATAATTTTATGAAGTAATTTATATTATGATCATCTGCCACTTCATTTGAGAGATTATGAATCTAAGACCAGAGGGCTGAACTCAGAGTCCAACTCTACCAAGACTAGCCCAAGTTTCAAATCTACCTGCCTCTGAACTCAGGCCTGTGTACTTAGTAAATACATGCTGTATGCTCATTGATTCAAAAGAGGAATTCAAACATACTCACCATAAAGAAATGTTACACATTTCCATTGATGTTATATACATATGTGAGAATATCAATGCCAATCTCAATATCATGTATGAAGAAGGGGAGGGAATGGGGAGGAGGTGGGGAAAGCTGACCAAGTGCTGTGTGCATGTATGTCCCTATCACTTTGAACTACATTGTGATATGAGACTACAATGCACCAATAAACATATGAATATATATATATATACATGCTTTTTCATATATATGTATATGAAATGTTCAAAGTTTAAGATGACAAATTTTAGATGACAAAATGGTCTATTAGATGCTAACATCCTATTTTAACCCACAGTTTCTCCTTGATCAACATAAAATTTCTGTTTAGAGAGTAGTCATTTCAAACATACTTGTATGTTTTCCTGATCAAACACAATTTTTTAATCTAAAGTTATACAGTGTCTAGAAAGACACAGATAACAGCAAAAAAAAAAACACAAATGCAATATTTTGCACTTATGTAATGCCAAATGACATTATATGATTCCTAGAATGAAAAAAAGGAATGCGTATTTGCTAAGTATATAGATTAATTGCTTTCTTATTTTCAGGAATTAGAATCAGTGGTTTAAACATTAAGTTTTGATATTTTTTATGAATTTGAAGGTAATATCCTCAATTTTCGAATTTGAGGCAAAATTCCAAAGTGTCTATAGAAGCAGCATTTCTTTTCCTTTACTAAGTTCAAATTATTGACTATCATCCATAATATTGATCTTTTGTGGAAACTATAGTGAAGTCCCATACTCTTCATGCAAGACATTGGGTTTTTGGATAAGATGTTGGCATTTTCCTGATGCTAGAGCATTCCAATAGGGGAAAGATGTACCTGTTTTCTCTGCTTTTCAAATATGACGTATGTTAATTTTAGTCAGTGTACAAAGAAAACTACACAATGAGGTAAAAGATATTATTTAGATTCAAAGGATGTCAATTGTACTGCCTTACCAAAAAAATCTACAGGCAAGAGAAAAAGTTTAAGAAACTTATATAAAGTTTTAATTTAGTGAGATGTACGAAATATACCGCTTTTCTATCTTGTTCGTGCCAAGATATTCTCCACGATACAGTTTCGGATCAAAATGAAACAGAGCTCTCAAGGTGACGGCTTTGACAAGTTATTGTGCTGGAATTGTTGTGGCATGGCATAGTTTACTGTAAAAATTGGTTCACTTTAGAATAAGCTATATTTTTAACATATTGGCTCTACAGAAAATAGCAACATAAAACATTTGGGAAAATATTCATTTAGTTAATAACTTGTTTTATTACATTTTGCTCTTTATGTACCAATAGACTGCTGAAAACTACTGAGATAGTTATTATTCCTTTTCTTAAGAAATAGTTATTGTATTTTTTTCAATTCATACTAAATAAGTTTTATCTATTTTGCATTGTGTGTGGGGGGGTACTGGGGATTAAACCCAGGGGCATTCTACCTCCAGGGTATCTTCTTTCCCACACATGCCCATTTAAAATTTTTGTTTGTTTGTTTTGGAACAGGGTCTCAATAGGTTGCTGAGATTCTCACTACCTTCCTGAGGTAATTCTCCAACCTGCGATCCTCCTGCCTCAGCCTCCCAAGTACTGAGATTACAGGCGTGTGCCATCATACCTGGCTCCATTTTGCATTTTAAAAGTACTAAAACTTTTATTAAACTCATTAGCTTTCAATTTTTAATTTGAAATTATTTTTTTATTTAGACTAGTGAAAAAGATATTACAGAGCTCCCTCATACTCTGCATTCCAGCTGCCCCTAATGTTAGTAGTTTACATAAGTAGGGTATATTTATCAAAACTAAGAAAAAGAAATTCTCTAATTTTCCCAGCAGTATTCTTTTTCTTCCAGACGCCAATCAGGATTCTCTATTACATTTAGTTGTTAGGTCTCCTTAGTCTCCTCTGTTCTGTGACAGTATTTTGTAGTTGTTGTTTATTTTGTTTTGTATTTGGGGGGAGGGGAGCTTGCCTAGGGAAATGCAACAGAATAACTAAATGTAAAAGATCCGGTACAACTTTTTTAGGGTAACTAGTGGAATTTATTAAACCTTGGTTGTTATGGTGTTTACATATATGCATGCTTTCATCAAGACTCAGTCAACTGTATGATTAAAATGTGAATATTTTATCTCACATAAATTATCCCACACAAAAAAGTTGATTTTTGAAACACTAACAAAAATCACTGACTTACATGACTAAAGAATACACCTACATTTCCATAGTTTGTATGACCATTAGTAAGTCCCCAAGGACAATTTTCAGAAGTCAAATTAACTTCAGTATAGACTGTTGACTACTTCAGTCTACAACACAGAGGAGAGATTTGTCAAGAGACCTCGGGTACCTGCCAGAGAGTGATATTTATGCTCTCACTAAATAAAATATTGAATTTTTAGACTACGCAGAGGCTCACAAATTAATATTCTACTACCACAGAATAATTAGATAGAGAATTTGCCATGGAAAGAGTACCCAGTCAGCAAATGCCAATAAAAAATAATATAGCAAAGATACTTTTAAGATATAACTCCACTGAATGTAATTCAAAAACTTTTAAAACGAGAAAACATCTATGCATATGTGTAAATATATGTATGTATTTAGTAGTAAGTATGTTAATTACTTTGTAACTAACATGCAAAGATTGAAGCTCTACCTTGTCATCAATTACTGGCTAGTTGTCATTATTTTGAGTGAGGTCTGGCTCATGTCTTTTATTCACTTGCTTTCTCACACATTTGGCTTGTACTTATAGATTGAGACAATCAATTAATGTGTTTAATGTGTATATCTTGAAAACATCTTTTCAAATGTTTTCTTATGTATATCTATGGAATCTTGAAAAATGTGTGATGATCCTTTGTATGCATGAATTATTTTCTTCATATAAATGCTTATCTCTCAACAATGCATTTTCAAAATCTTGTCATTTTTCTGTATGTCCACTAAATCCATTTACTCTAAATTTATTGTAATACTCTATGCTGTGTAATCATATTTTAACTATTTATTCCCCAATTTCCTTACTGTCATCAACTACATCTTTTTTTAGAATTATACATATAAACACAATCTATTATGGAAATGCATGAGGATATTTATTTGATTTATCTCAAGAGCAGAAATCTTGAGTCTTTCAGTGAGTGACTATTTGATAAATGGTGCCAGATTGCTTTCTGCAACATTTTCAGCAAAAGTGCATGAAGGTTCTTGCATACACCCTTTGACACTTAGTATTAGATTGGCATCATATACAAGGTCAAAGAGATTAGAAGCAGTGCCTTGAGTATGACTTGACTTCAAAGATGGAAGAAGAGGACCATCATCTTAGAAAAACAGAAGCTCAGAATGAGCCTCAGCTGATAGCCAGCAAGGAAACCTAAGTCATATAACCCTGTGTCACTGAATTCTGCCCGCAACCTCAGTAAGCTTGAAGTGGATGTATCCCCAGAGCCTCGTGCAAGGAATCGAGACCTGTCCCCAATTTGACTTCAGTCTCGTGAAATCTGGAGCAGAGAGCCAGCCGAACCCTTTGTAAGTAGACTTCTAATCTACAAAATGAAAATACAAGTTTATGTTATTTGAAGCTGTTAAATTTTGGGTTATTTCTTAAGGCAGCAACTGAAAACTAATATGGTGATCCACTAAGCTTTTATTCTTTGCAGCAGCTTTCTGAGCTAGACACTATTTTCACCTACCTTATTTTTTTTTTTCAGCTGAAGCAGGGGTATTAAGTAGCTTTCCAAGGTCATGCAACTAGCAAATGGTAGATACAAGATCTGAACCTGCCATCTGATTCCATTAAACATTCTGTTAACCTGCACACCACACATGCTCAGAATAATTTGTTAAATGACAGAAAGTACACTTCATTAAATATATCATCAAACATTTTGTTTATCCCTTTCTTTCCCACTGACAATCTTTATTACTACTGAATGCTTTCCTCCTCTTGTTAAATCGATGTTTCCTCTGTCCTTGCAAGTCTTTGTGTTTCTACTTACCTTTGATATTTTCCCTTTGTTCTCTGTTTCTCACCTCCCTTGCCAATTCTACCCTTCTTTCAAGTCATAACTCTTTGAATTGACTCCTATAGAAAACATTTCCTGGTAGTGCCATTTTCATTCATCTTCTAGTCTCTAAACAGGTTTTATAGTTCTTTTTAGCTATAAAATACCATGTTTTTTACCTGTAAGCTGTCTGGTATAATAAATAATTTTCCTGATATGCAAAATCCATAATAAAATCATGGCAAAAGTTAGTTCTTCACCATATTTATAGTGACTACCATGTGATGTATACACAAAAAGTATGAAGTAAGCTAGGTGTGGTGGTACATGTCTTTAATCCTAGTACTTGGGAGACTGATTTGGGAGGATTGCAGGTTCAAGGCCAGCTTCAGCAACTTAGTGAGACCCTCAGAAACTTAGCAAGACCCTGTTTCAGAATAAAAAATGAAATAGGGCTGGGGGTGTAGCTCAGAGGTAGAATGCCCCTGGATTCAACCCCCAGTACCAAAAACAAACAAAAAACGAAACTAAGAAAGAAAGAAAGGAAGGAAGGAGGGAAGGAAGGAAGGAAGGAAGGAAGGAAGGAAGGAAGGAAGGAAAGAAGGAAGGAGGCAGGCAGGCAGGCACTAGGTCATTGTTGGGTAATATATTAACTGGAAAATAGGGATCGTTTCTTCTATTCACTGATTTCTTACAGAATTTATAAGACTTTTTGGAGCATTTCTAAATTATGTACTACCTGAGCATATATTTAACTAAATGTCCATATTGTTGCTCTAAATGCAAACTTAATGTAACTAGATAATACATTTTCAAATCAGTTCATCTAGAGTTACATGGAGTTATTATTCTTATCAAGTTCAATTTTCATAAGAATTGAACCTATCCTTCCTTTGCAATATTTTTAAATCATATTTTAAGAACCCACACATCTTAAGGAAATGTCTCAGTCCAATGTGAAGTATTGTGAATTATTTGACAGGCAAACTCTTAATAAACTTGTTCTGACCCAATGGTCAGGAGTTAATTGGCATTCAAATTTTTCTTACTTGCTCATCTACCAAGAAAAATAATCATTACTTTGCTCCTCCTCTTGAGTAGGGAACATGATGTTTAATGCTTATTTCAATTAATTATTCTCCACATCTTTAGTCTTTCTTCATACCCAGAAAAAATGTAATTGTTCATTTTCTAGAAGTGCAATAGGACAGGAATTGTCACTGTGATTTTATGCCAATTAATTAAAAAACTACTTTGCTTCAACATTAACCTTTTTTATTTCTCTTCCTGCTTAGTTAATATCCACTTTTTTACTTCAGTAATATAGATAAAACTAGGAATGCTCTAACTGTACATATTAGAAATCATTTATTAGGTTGAGAAATGGATGAAATGAAGGTAATTTATTAAGGGTCAAGATGATTTTGTTCTCTGTCCCCCAAATTGACAAATGCCCTCAGGGAAAGAACTTTGAAGCACATTTTCCCTTTCAAGGACTTTTTTCTGGAATCTTAGCTCTTCTAGTATTCGCTGCTTCAGAAACTCTTCACTTTCTTTAACAAATCGCACATTTAATTTGGCCTTTGAGGTTGTTTTTGGCAGAATGGTGACTCTGCCACCAGTTAGCCCAATTTACTGTTAGCAAAATGTCGACTGGAAGAGGTCTGGCCTTCACTGCTGTTCCAATGGAAAGACACTGGAAGTTCCTAGGCAGAGATTAAAGTTATTGTGTTTTCAAGACCGATCTTCCTGCTGTGTTGCTACAGGGATATTCCAGGGAAGAAGTGATGATGATTTGAACATGGCAGTACAAGAGGAAAAGAAGGAGGAATTAATACTCTCAGCTTCCTATTAGACATGCACTAAGTTATTATGAGGAATTAAGCAATACTATGTACAAAGGTTTTATTTTTATATTTCCTTACTGGAATTTAACACAAATAATATAAAATGAAAAATAAACCACTTAGATTATTATAGTTTAAAACCATGGAATACTGTGTAGTATATAAAAATTGTTCTATAATTTATTTAATGACATTGAATTAATTGTGATTATATGTTTAAAAACAGCAATAAGGCATTAATGTGAATAATATTTGTAAGGTCACTCTTCTAAATGTTATGTCGTTATGACTATGCAGTGAGACAGATTTTGTATTTATTCCCGTTTTATAGATGAAAACAGTATGTGTAACCTCTCCAAGATTAATAGCTTGTACATCTGGAACTGACATCTGAAAACAGAATTAGACTCTGAATCTAACAAGTACCAATATGTAATATTGTACATACAAGTGTTTATACATATCTACACCTAAATCACCTAAATATGCAATATTTTTACCAGGAGTGTATTTGGATGGTTATATAATTATTTGTATTTATATTTTTGGTTTTTGCTTTTTAAAGCTCTTTAGGACAATATTAACATAAACTGCTCATATTTAAAATATAATCTTGGATGAGTTTTTAGATATGTATACATCTTTAACACCATTGGCACAATCAAGGTAGTATAAATAGGAATGACTCCTTGTAAACTTACTCTCCTGAATTTCCCTTCCTTCCTCACCACCAGGCACCCATTATTTGCTTTCTGTCAATATGGATTTATTTGGATTTTATAGACCTTTACCATACCTGTGTAGGATATTGGGCTTTTATTGTCTTCTGAGATATTTGGCTGGATTTGAAATAGTGATGGTGTTGGAATCACATAATTATTTGGGGTGTATTCCTTTTCTTTAATACTCTGGAGTTGTTTATATAGAACTGACAATATTTCTCCATAATATTTAGTAGATTTGAAAAAATCATCTACCTTTAGAGTTTCCTTTGTGATAATTAAAACTACACTTTTTTTGAAAAAAAGATATGAAGTTTTATATGTCCTCTTGATTAAGTCGTAGTAGATTTTGTCACTTAAGAAATTTGTCAAGCCGGGCGTGGTGGCGCACGCTTGTAATCCCAGTACTTTGGGAGGCGGAGACCGGAGGATCCGGGTTCGCGGCCAGCCTCAGCTCTCGCTCTGTCTCTCCCTGTCTCTCTCTCTCTCTCTCTCTCTCTCTCCTTAGTGAGGCCCTCCGCAACTTCGTGAGACCCGGTTTCAAAATAAAGCATAAAAA
>PVJS01048241.1:0-15131 GCA_004027185.1 Glis glis
GTGAGACCCTGTTTCAAAATAAAGAATAAAAAATAGGGCTGGGGGTATAGCCTGGAGGTAGAACACCCCTGGGTTCAATCCCCAGTACCGCCAAAAAAAAAAAAAGTTTTTTGTGGGAGTTGGTATTGAAATAAATTCTAACACCAAGTAACCCAAGTTAGCCGGGCATGGTGGTGCAAGCTTGTAATCCCAGTACTTGGGAGGCTGAGACCATAGGATCTGGGTTCGCGGCCAGCCTCAGCTACTTAGTGAGGCCCTCCGCAACTTTGTGAGACCCGGTTAAAATAAAGTATAAAAAATAGGGCCGGGGGTGTAGCTCGGAGGTAGAATGCCCTTGGATTCAATCCCCGGTACCGCAAAAAAAAAAAAAAAGTAACCCAAGTTAGACTAAACTTTACCAGGTATGGCATAGTCTTGCTTTCACTTCAGACATGAGCCTCAAGCTTAGGGGTCCCAAGGATACCCTCACTTCTGACCAGCTGGCTACCAATTGAGGGGTTCCCACTATCCCCTCTGGTTTGATAATTCCCTAGAAGGACTTAAAGAATTCAGGAAAATCTATACTTATAATAACAGTTTTATTATAGCCAAAGGTACAGATCAGAACTAGCCAAATGGAGAGACAAATAGGGCAAGGTCTGGGAGGATCCCAAACATAAAGCTTTGTTCTTAAGAATGTGTCACCCTTCTGACATCTTGTGTGTGACAATATGCAGAATATTGCCAATCAAAAGCTCACTAAGCTTCTAGTGTCCAGAGGGTTTTCTTATGTAAAGACTTTTTTTTTTGGAGCCAGGCGTGTTGGCACACACCTGTCATTCCAGTACTTGGAAGGCTGAGACAGGAGGTTAACAAGTTCGAGGATTGCCTCAGTAAGTAGTGAGACTCTCTTCAACCTAACGAGACCCTGTTTCAAAATAAAAATAAAATAGGGCTGGGGGTATAGCTCGGAGGTAGAATGCCCCTGGGTTCAATCCCCAGTAGTACAAACAAACAAACAAACAAACAAACAAAAAACTTTAAAAAATTGTGGTCAAAAACATAAAAAATTTACCATCTTACCCATTTCTAGTGTACAGAACAATAATATAATCTATGTGCATATTTTGTGCAGTAGATCTCTAGAACTTTTTCATTTTGCAAAACTGAAATGCTATATCCATCGAACAACTTTCCTTTCCCACTTTCCCCCAGCCCCTGGTAACCACCATCTTTCTAAGAGTTTGACTATTTTAGAATACCTTATATAAGTGGAATCAGGTAGTATTTATCTTTTTGTGACTGGTTTATTTCACTTAGCCTAGTGTCCTCAAGGTTCATTCATGATGTAGCATATAACAGCATTTTAAAGGCTAAATAATATTTCATTGTGTGTATATTGCACATTTTTGTAATCCTTTCATCTTTTGATGGATATTCAGGTTGGTTCCACCTCTTGGCTGTTGTGAATAATGCTGCAATGAACATGGGCATGCAGATATCTTCTAGAGGTCTTGTTTTCAGGTCTTTCGGATATATACCTTGAAGTGGGATTACTGGATCATATGGCAATTCTATTTTTTGAGGAACCTCTAGTGTTTTCCATAGCAGCTGTAAGCTGTACCAGCAGTGCACAAGGATTCCAATTTCTCCATATCCTTGCCAACACTTATTTTCTGTCCCCCCCCACCCCCCGTTTTTGACAATGATTGTCCTAAAGGTATAAGGTAATATCTCTTTGTCTTTGTCTTTGTGTGTGTGTGTGGTACTGGGGATTGAACCCAGAGACATTCTATTTCTGAGTACACCCCCAGCCCTGTTTTATTTTTATTTCGAAACAGGGTCTCCCTAGGTTGATGAGAGTCTCACTACTGCTGAGGCTGTCCTCCAACCTGCACTCTTGTCTCAGCCTCCCAAGTACTGGAATTACAGGCATGTGTACCTCCACGCCCGGCTTCTCATTTTGTTTTATATTTTCCTAAGGATTAGTGCTATGGTCTGTCTTTTTATGAGTTTACTGGTCATTTGTACATCTTTTTTTGGAGAAATGCCTATTCAGGTCCTTTGCTCATTTTTTAATCGGCCTGTATGGTTTGCAAACTTCTGTAGATTGCCTTTTCACTTTGTTGATTATTTCTTTTGCTGTGCAGAACTTTCTAAGATTTGATACACTTTCATTTGTATATTATTGCTTTTGTTGCCTGTTTTTAGTTTCACATGTAAGAAATCATTACCAAATTTAATGCCATGAAGCTTTCCCCTGTGTTTTCTTCTGGGAATTTATAGTTTTGTGTCTAGATCTTTAATTATTTTAAGTCAGTTTTTGTATATGGCATAAGGTAAGGGTCTAACTTCATTCTTTTGCTTGTGGATATCCAATTTTCCCAGCACCATTTGTTGAAGAGACTATGTTTTCCCCATTGCGTAGACTTGGCACCATTGTTTAGATCATTTAACCATATATATGAGATATATGAGAGATTATTTCGGGGGTCGCCTACTTCATTAGTCTGTACATCTGTCTTTATGCCAGAATCATACTGTTTCAATTACTGGAGTTTTGTGATATGTTTTGAAACTAGTAGATGTGAGGCCTCCCATCTTTATTTCTGAAGATTATTTTGGGTCCTTTGAGATTACATATGAATTCTAGGGTGTTATTTCTATTTCTGCAAAAAATGCCATTGGGGTTTTGATAGGGATTGCATTGAATCTGTAGATTGCTTATGGTAGTATGCACATTTTAACGGCATTCCATTTTCCATTCCATGAACATAGGATATCTTCTCATTAGTTTATGTATTCTTTAATTTCTTTCAACAATGTTTTGTAGTTTTTTGTACATAAGCTTCCTTGGTTAAGTTTATTATTAAGTGTTTTATTCTTTTTAATGCTATTGTAAATGAGCTCATTTCCTTAATTTCCTTTTCCTTTTCCCATTAATTATTATATTGTTAGTGTATTGAAATGTAATTGATTTTTAGTGGTTGATTTTGTTTCCTGCAATTTTGCTGAACTTGTTTATTTGTTCTAACTTTTTTTGGGGGGGTAGAATCTTTTTTTTTAATGTACAAGATCATCAGCGAACAGAGATAATTTTATTCTTTTATCTTTGGATACCTTTTGTTTCTGTTTCTTACCTGATTGCTCTGGCAAGGACTTCTAGTACTGTGTTGAGTACACATAGCAAGAGAGGACATCCTTGCTTTGTTTCTGATGTTAGAGGAAAAGCTTTCAGATTTTCACAGTTGAATGTAATATTGGCTGTGAGTTTTTTATATATGGCCTCCATTATGTTGAGGTAATTTCTTTCAGTCTTGATTGTTTTTATTTGAAAGTGTTGAATTTTGTCAATTGCGTTTTCTGCATCAATCGAAATGGTTGTGGTTTTTGTTTTTCATTCTGTTAATATTGTATATTTATCAATTTTCATATATGGAACCATCCTTGCATTTCAGAAACAAATTCTACATGGTCATGATATATAATCCTATTAATGTGTTGTTGAATTTTGTTGAGGATTTTTATGTAAGTATTCATCAGGCCTTTAGTTTTCTTTTTTTGTAGTTCATTTGTCTGATTTTGGTTAATACTGGCTTCAGAGAATGCATTTGGAAGTTTTTCATCCTTTTCATTTTTTTCAGACTTTGAGAAGAGTTGGTGTTAATTCTTCTTTAAATGTTTGGTAGAATTCTCCGGTGAAGCAGTCTTGTCCTGGACTTTTCTTTGCTAAGAGGTTTCTGAATACTGATCCAGTGTCATGACTAATTATAGATCTGTTTATATTTTTTATGTCTTCATGATTCATTCTTGATAGGTATGTTAGCTTCATGTTACTATAATGAAATACTGGCGATAATTAACTTAGAAAGAGAAAAGGTTTATTTAGCTCACAGTTCTGGAGGTTCCAGACTAAGATCTGGCAGCCATATTGTTTTGGACCTCTGATGAGGGTACCAGATGGCAGTGGCAAGGAGCATGTGTTGGAGCAAATGGGTTACATTATCACCTAAAAGCAAAGCAAGAGAGAAAGAAGAAGAAAACAGAGCCCTGTAATCTCCTTTGGGGACATGCCCCCAACATCCTAAGGACCTGCCACAAGGCCCCACCTCCTCAAGGTTCTGCCACCTTTCTATAGCACTGCCTTGGGGACCAAGTGTTCAACACATGGACTCTTTGGGGATACCCATCCAAACTATAGCAGTAGGCTGTGTTTCTAGGAATTTATCCATTTCTTTCAGGTTATCCAATTTGTTGGTGCATAATTCTTTACACTAGTCTTTCATGATTTCTTTTATTTCTGTGTTATTAGTTTTAATGTTTCCTCTTTCATTTCTGATTTTTGTTGAGCCCCCCCCCAGTTAGTCCAGTTAAAGGTGTGTTGATTTTGTTGATCTTTCAGCAAGCCAACTTTTAGTTTCTTTGATTTTTTCCTATCTTTGTTTTCTTTATTTCTCCTATACTCTTTATGATTTTCTTCCTTTTGCTAACTTTGGGTTTAGTTCTTTTTCTAGTTCTTGTGGTATGAACAAAAGGTCATGAGTAGGGGCTTTTTTCAGTCACAGTGAGCTGTATCAATTTCTGGCTAGGGTACTGTAAGTTTTCTGGTGCTGCCACAAACCTCTGCATTCTCTTTTGTTCTCAGTGGTCCCCAGACATCCAAAGTGTGCTGGTTCTCCATCTGCATGTGGAGTCAGGTGAGACAAACCAGTCCCCTGGACAGCTGAAGAGCTGGAGTGTTGGAAATACTTCCTGCTCTTCTCTTCCCCTTCCAGGGGAGAAGGCTTGTTTTTTCCTTTGTGTTCCCAAACTCTCAGGTTTTTTTTTTTTTTTTTTTTGGTGTGTGTGTGTGGGCAGGTGTGGTTGAAATGAAATGATGTTTCTTATCAGTTTCAATACAGGTATTCTTGGCTTTGAGCTTTCCTGGGGTATGATGACTTTCTCAATGGTTTCTGGCATTGCCATAAGGCTTTTCGAACTGTGTATTGTTAAAAGTTGGTGTGTGTGTGTGTGTGTGTGTGTGTGTGTGTGTGTGTGTGTGTGTGATCTTGAATTTCCTGTTTTGCCATCTTGCTGAACCTAGTATCCAGAGTATTTACTGGGGCTTTATGATGCAGGCATGATGTTGTCTTTGAAGTTGACTCAGTCCTTACCCTCCTGATAGGGTAGGTTGATACCATTGGCTCAAAGCCTCAACCCTTTAATCAAATGGTTGATCTTTCTGGCATGGCCATTAAGCCAACTGAGTCATCTCCTTAGTATAAACTGTCTAGAGGCCCATCATGAGTTAACTTGTTAGCATAAACTAGAGGGTAGTTGAAGGATTCTGAAGTTATATCCCAGACATGGGAAAAAGCCTGGCCAAATTATTATTATTATTATTATTTTTTGGCAGTACTGGGGATTGAACCCAGGGGCATTCTACCTCTGAGCTACACACCACAGTTCTATTTTTTATTCTTTTTTTTTTTTGCGGTACTGGGGATTGAACGCAGGGGCGTTCTACCTCCGCGCTACACCCCTGGCCCTATTTTTTATACTTTATTTTGAAACCGGGTCTCACGAAGTTGCAGAGGGCCTCACTAGGTAGAGAGAGAGAGGGAGAGAGAGAGAGCTGAGGCTGGCCGCGAACCCGGATCCTCTGGTCTCCGCCTCCCAAAGTACTGGGATTACAAGCGTGCGCCACCACGCCCGGCTTATTCTGTATTTTGAAACCAATTTTACTAAGTTGCGGAGGGCCTCACTAAGTAGCTGAGGCTGGCCGCGAACCTGCAATCCTCCTGTTGCAGCCTCCCAAGTACTGGGATTACAAGCATGCGCCACCATGCCCAGCTGGCCAAATTCTTTATTATACCTATATGTTGAAATCTGATCACATGGTACAAAATAATTTTTTTCTCTAAATATCAGTTAACTCTTAAAAAGTAATAGATATCCCTGCCTCTGGTTATTCCTTTATTTGAAGAACTATTTTGTTCTCCGAACAGTGATGAATACACAACTATTCCTTTAAATTATACCTTACATGAGCATGTTACTGAAGCAGTAGGTGCTAGAAAATTTAAAAAGTGAAATTAATCTTTAGATTTTTTTTAACCTGAAGTCATGATCTTCTTTTCTGAGTATAAAAGTAGTATGTTCATTGTAAATATTTTTGGAAAATAAATACTTCTAAAATAAGTCTTTTTATGCTTTATTTTCTACCTTTTTGTTTGTTGTGTCACACCCTATGATAAGAAAAGAATGCAGTTGAGAATACACTGTAGGGTTTTATATCATTTTTTTTTCCTATATAGCACTACATACATTTAACCCACTATTGATCAGTGTTTTCCTATGCCATTAAATAATCTTTAGTAATATAATTTTACCATTTCCCCTTTTTGCATGATAAAATTGTTTCCAGTTCACGCATAGATTAGCAAATCATTAGATAATTTGATTTAATATTTTTTCTTGATCAATTTTTGAGGACTTAAAGTGAAGAATTTAGTTATTTGTATTTACATCTTACCTTCTTACATTGTTCGTAAAAATAACCAGGGCTGTTTTTTCAAGGTGTTTAGCTTTCTGTTTTATAGAATTGTAGTAGGGCTAGAGCTCAGAAAATCTTTTTCCTTAGACTTTTCCCTTAGACTTTCTCATTCAAATATTATTTTCTCTTATCATAATTTTCCAATGTTTCTACTTTAAGCAATACCTTCATATCTCCTAGGTTCTTATGAAAAATGCATATTATATTTCATATATACGATTTTATTTACTTATTTAGTATAAATTTTTGTATTTTGAATCTCTTCCCTTTACAGGCAAGTCACCATCTTTGTCTTCTTTTTTCACTCTTCCTTTGTTTCAGTTGAGCATTTATAAGAGGGCACTGTGCTGAAGTCAAGAGGATAAATTCTCAAGGAAATAGTAGTTACTTAAGTCTGATAATATGCACAGCTAGATTTTAAAATTTTATTGATGAATGTAAAATAAAACCTATATATATTGGCTGTTTCCCTCCTTGCTAGGGTCCTGTGTTAATAGGAAGTTCACAAGGTGGTGTTAACATTGAAGATGTTGCTGCTGAGACTCCTGATGCCATAGTTAAAGAACCTGTTGATATTATAGAAGGCATTAAAAAGGAACAAGCTGTCCGGGTATGTTGTATCTAAAAAGTTTTTAGTTTGCAATTAGAGAATTAAAATGCTTAAGGAAAGATAACTTGGTACACATGAAGTAATTGTCAAAACTTAAAAATTTTTGTGTGTCAAGACAAGTTAATGTCTTATTTGGAATTGTAGCTTTTGGAAGTATCTATAATATTTTTCTTCATATCCCTCGTAAATATTTCATTATGTATCTTTAAAAGGTAAGGATTTTTTGAAAAGTGTCAGTAAGCCGTTACCATATCTAGTAACATTAAATATTTTTAATTTAATATTTTTAATTAAATAATTAAATAATATTAAATAATTTAATATTTCCTGTAATATTATTACTTATCCAGTCATTCAAATCTTCCCAAATTATTTTTTTTTCACAGTTTATTTGAGTCAGGATCCATAAAAAGTCCTTCATTGCTATTGGTTAATATTTCTCCTAAGTCGTTTTCTAATTATAGATTTCCTTTCCTCACTCTTTCCATCCCTTTCAATTTATTTGTTGAAGAAACTGGTGTGATTATCACTCATTGTTTCTTGTAGTCTGGATTTTATATCCCCATGTATCATTTTAAATATTCCTGTGTCCCCTTTGTTTTCCTGTGAACTGTGCAGAATAGTAAGGAGAGTGTCATATATATCTCTATGATAGATTAGTGGTTTTATTTCGGAGTGTTTATGGACACTTTTAAGAATCTTATGAAGCTGGGCGTGGTGGCACACTCCTGTAATCCCAGCACTTGGGAGACTGAGACTGGAGGATAGCAGGTTCAAGGGCAGCTTCATTAACTTAGTGAGATCGTAAGCACCTTAGTGAGACCCTGTTTCAAAATAAAAAATAAAGAGGGCTGGGGATGTAGCTCAGAGGTAGAATGCCCCTGGGTTCAATCCTTAGTACCACCAATAAATAAATAAATAAAAATAAATAAATATAAAAAATAAAGGAAATAGGGGAATTTCCCTGGTGAATAGTAAAGCAAATAATTTAGGCAAATGAATGGATAAGTGATTAAAAGGGACAAAGGTTTGATTCATTAGGCAGTTGTATGAGAGAGATGACTAGAGAGTGAAATTTAAACCAGGAAGAAAATACTTGACTTACAAGAATACCTGAAAGCATAATCTACTAAAATTGTAGCATTTTGAGTGATGAGCAGAAACGATGCCTTGCACAGTGCTTGGCAAATTAATATCATACTGGATTGATCAGAATTATTTTGCAATTCTCAAATGTTTATAAAAGTATTGAGTTGTCATCTTGTAATGAAATGGTGCTTTATTATTTATTTGAAATGTCTTAACCAAAAAATATCTTTGATCGGCCATTTTATTTATAGGCATTTAACTTTTTGCAAAAATCACGTTTATAATAATTTAG
This sequence comes from Glis glis, assembly GCA_004027185.1. Taxonomy (NCBI): domain Eukaryota; kingdom Metazoa; phylum Chordata; class Mammalia; order Rodentia; family Gliridae; genus Glis; species Glis glis. The sequence continues at coordinate 8,506 of PVJS01048241.1, forward strand.
GATTATCTGTTACTGAAAATTAAAAGGAAGCCGGGCATGGTGGTGCACGCTTATAATCTCAGTACTTGGGAGGCTGAGACCGGAGGATCCGGGTTCACGGCCAGCCTCAGCTACTTAGTGAGGCCCTTCGCAACTTAGTGAGACCCTGTTTCAAAATAAAGAATAAAAAATAGGGCTGGGGGTGTGCCTCGGAGGTAGAATACCCCTGGGTTCAATCCCCGGTACTGCAAAAAAAAAAAAAAGGAAAATGAAAAGGATGTGTTGCAGGCTTAGGTAGCAATTGAAAAAGGGGAAAGAATTCTCTTTAATGTTCCTGAGCAGTGGCAACACTATGAGAATAGACATGTACACATCCTCAGACCAGTGTTTCAAAATTGCTTATGGAACTTTATTTTTATTTATTTATTTATTTATTTATTTATTTATTTTTGTGGTACTGGGGATTGAACCCAGGGGCATTCTACCTCTGAGCTATACCCCCGACCCTATTTTTTATTCTTTATTTTGAAACAAGGTCTCACTAAGTTGCAGAGGGCCTTATCACTAAGTAGCTGAGGCTGGCTGCATATCTGTGCTCCTCCTGTCTCAGCCTCCCAAGTACTGGGATTACAAGCGTGCGCCACCATGCCCAGCTTTTAAATATTTTACTTGCTGCAGATTTACTTGAATATTCATTAGTAGGATCATTACAATACTAATAAAAGTTAACCCTCCCAAAAATATAGTCCTGAAGTAGTTAAAAATCAGAATAGAAATTAAAAATAAAACAAATGTTTCCAATATTAAAAAAAAGCTCTACAGATACCTCTCATTAGGAATCTCTGCTCAAGATTGTAAATTCGTCTACTCTATTAGAGGCTTAAATACTTATATTTTTTGGGCCTGGCACAGCGCCTGCATATTTTAGATGTTCGGTAAATTTTTCAATGAAGGGATAATACTTCTTTGACTGTATGTGTCTTTATTACTTGGTAGGTACTCTTCCTAAATTATCTAAAAGGTGAAGTATAATGTTTTAGTATTTCAGCCATTGTTTGGACCATTGGGATTGTCAATCTACCTTTTATATGTAGTTTTAATAAAATGCAAGCCTCCTTTTCCAGTTTAAGTCAGCCATAGGGTTAGTGGCAGTGTGAAGGCTACGGAACAAACAGTGAAACTGTAATTTAGGTGAATGGCTAGTCACTTGACCCCCTCCAAATATTTTCCTTATCTGTGAAATGGGCATAATACCTGCCTTGTGAGGATTCAGAATAAAAAGTTTTGTTTAGTCATTTAGTAATAGTAGCTGCTATTACAGTAATTGACTTTGAGTGACTCATGCTTATTTTTTAAATGACAAACTGCAAGGTTTTTATGTACAGTATTTTAATAGGACCATACACAAACTAATAATAAAAAGACAAATTACTTTCAGCTTGCAGAGAAGATGGGATTTCCAGCTAGTATTGTGGATGCTGCAGCAGAAAACATGGTCAAGCTTTATAACCTTTTTCTGAAATATGATGCAACCATGGTAGAAATAAATCCAATGGTAGAAGATTCAGATGGAGCTGGTAAAGTATCTTCTTTTGTCAAATATTGATTATGCATTTATTTGTTTATCATGTGCTTCACTAAGGAAGTTGAACTCATAAGTAAACTCATATCTATCTAGAAGCTTATTTTATAATGAATTGAATGTGAATAAATATGAAAGAAACCCATGAAGCTGGGTGTGGTGGTGCATACCTGTAATCCCAGTACTTGGGAGGTTGAGACAGGAGGAATGTGGGTTTGCGGCCAGCCTTGGCAACTTAGTAAGGTCCTTGCAACTTAGACCCTATTTCAAAATTTAAAAAAAAGGGCTGGGGATGTAGCTCAGAGGTAGAATGCCCCTTGGTAAAAAAGAAAAGAGAGAGAGAGAGAGAATGAGGAAGGAAGGAAGGAAGGAAGGAAGGAAGGAAGGAAGGAAGGTAGTAGAAAGAAGGAAGAGAAAGAAAAGGGAGGGAGGGAGGAAGGAAGGGAGGGAGGGAGGGAGGGAGGGAGGAAGAAAGGAAGGAAGGAAGGAAGCCCACGTAAAGAAATACTATACACACATACATACACATAGGGATTAGAGTTGCAGTGTCCAATATGGTGACCATCATCCATATGTGGCTATTTAAATTAAAATCTATTAAAATGATACAAGATTTAAAATTTCAATTCCTCCTCAGTCATACTGGTCACATTTCAAGTTTAAGTTTTCAGTAGCCACATATTGGATAGCATGTGTGTGTGTGTATGTAGAGAGAGTGTGTGTGTGGACTGTGTATGCGTGCTGCATGTGCATTTCCATCATTACAGCGGGTTTTATTGAGCATTGGCTGGGTTAGAGTATTGAGTGAATAGCTGTAGTATGGGGGAATTAGCCATCTGGGTCTCCATGAGTTTCAGATTTCAGAGACATGATGGATCTTTATTGTGTAAAAGGATATGTTCAGATACCAGAGATATTTTAATATTTCTAGTCACTAGAGAAATAAGAAGACTAGCTTGTCACTTTGGCTCTCTTTCTGCATGTGCTTAAAAGGTAAATCAGATTTGAATCATCATCCCTTCCAACTATAGTTTTAAAAAATAAATGTTACTTTAAAATTTTTCTCAATTTTTTTATTAGCTGCTATAGTTGCTGTAATGTATTTGATTGTGTTTCAGTTCTCTTTGGATAATTCTAATCTTCTTAAGCATTTGTAGTCTATTTTTCACGTTTATACTCCTAATTCTTTATCAAAGAAATCAATTTTTAGTTGGTCATTTATATGAGATAGTGTAAATAATGAATTAATTCTCTTGTGATAATAAAGGTAGTTTTTAAAACTGAACATAATTAAACTTTTTTGAAGTTTGAGGACTGATGCACATTTTAAAAATGCATTCAGTGAAGAATTGTCTGTATAAAACATATTTCTCATATTATTTTCCTGATTTTGCAACTTCAGTGAGACCAATTAATATTGAATGCGCAAACCCACTGAATTCTTTCCAGTTGTGAAATTCAGCATCTATATTCTGTGGCTAAGGGAATGTATTTGTCCTCTTAACTATTTTTTCTATGTATTGAGATTTTCATTTCTTATTATGCATTGATATATGTTTAGAAGCAATTTTTTTATTAAGAGCATTTATATTTCTTATAGAAAATTTTTCAAAATGCCAAGAACTATAAAGGAAAAAAGAACTCCTATAACCCCAGTATCCAATACCCTTTTAATGTTTCATATAGTTCATTGTATCCTTTTCTGTAATTGGGGTTGTACTGTCTATTCAGTCTCTTTTACCTTTTAAGTTTAAAACTATACCAAAGAGTATTTTCCATGTTAAATATTTCCCAAAAGACAAATTTTAAAGACCTGTACATTATTTTATGTCTTTGCAACTCTGATTATCTTTTATATAGATTTAAACTGATAATGAAGAAATGGTGACTTATTTTTCAATTCTTTGATTATTAGTGATGTTGAGGATTTTGCATGTTTATTGGATGTATGTTTTCCTTCTGTAAATTTTCCTGTTGATGCCCTTTACTACCTGGGTTAGTTTCCTGTCGATATAACAAGTTCCTATAACAAGTTCCTATAAATTTAGGTGACTTAAAACAACAGAAATTTATTCTCTCATAGTTCCGGAGTCCAAAATTGGTATCACGTGAATTCAAGGTTTCCATTCAGGAAACTCTAGTGAAGGGAGGCTCTAGGGAAGAATTCGTCCCTTGCTTCTTCCAGTTTCAGGGGGCATTTCTTTGCCTCATTCCAATCTCTGCCTCTGTGGTCATATGGCCTTTTCTTTTTCTGTGTATATATCCAGTCTCCTTCTGCCTCTTTCTTATAAGGCCCTCTGGTATCTTGATTATGTGTTTTTTTAATATTAATTCATTTATATGATTAGAAAAGCAATATGAGAAAGTTTTTTCCCACCCATCTTGTTCCTTTACTGGGAAAGGAAGGGAAGAAGGAAGGATGGAAGGAAGGAAGGAAGGAGAAAGGAAACAAGTTATAGCCACAGAAAGATAGATACTGCAGGATTTCACTTATATATGGAGATTTAGTCATTCATTCTTTCATTCATTTGTTGCGTACTGGGGCTGAACCCAGGGGTATACTACCTCTTCATCCTCATTTATTTCTATTTCAATTTTGGTTTCTTGTTTTTACCTAGTGTTTATTTTGCAGGTAAAACAAATTAGAAAGATATGTTCTTAATTATCCCCTTACAGAAAAAATTGAAAACTGTGCATTTTGCATCTTGTTTATTCACCTAATAATAGAGCCTGGTGATTTCTCCATGTTATGGATGTTAATTTCTTGTGTGGCATTTGATGTGATTTTTTTGAGTTTATCTTTAGTTTAATTTGGGAACATATTAAAACTTTTTGTTTTTATATATACTCAAATCTCATTTTGATTTCTGTTACTTTTATGCTGAGAGATTTTTTCTTTCCTGTCCCAAGGTTAGTAACTATTCATCTGTGGTGTGCTATATTTTTTGTCCCCCCCCCTTTTTTTTTACTGTTAAGTCTTTAATCAACCAAGGTTTTGCTTTTTCCCTGTTCTAAGATCAGTAACTATTCATCTGCAGTGTGTTCTCTTTTTTGTTCCATTTTTAAAACTCTTTAATCAATCAAGATTTTACTTAGGCATTATTTCATTTTTCTAATATTGTTGAATGAAGTGGTGTTTCCTTACTGATTTTTGGTGCCCCTTCCCATCATATTCAAGTATTTGATTCTGTAGACCAGATTTTTTTGTGTCAATAATTTTCATCTTTAAAAGGAAATCCTGCCATTTTTGACAACCTGGGTGAACCTGGGTGTGGTGACACACGCCTGTAATCCCAGTACCTGGGAGGCTGAGACAGGAGGAGCACAGGTTCAAGGCTAGCCTCAGCAATTTATCTAGACACGCAGCAACTTAGACCGTTTCAAAATAAAAAGGGCTGGGGGTATAGCTCATAGGTAGAATGCCCCTGAGTTCAATCCCTAGTACCAAAAAGAAAGAAAGGGAGGAAGGAAGGACGGATGGAAGGAAGGAAGGAGAAAGGAAACAAGTTATAGCCACAGAAAGATAGATACTACAGGATTTCACTTATATATGGAGATTCAGTCATTCATTCTTTCATTCATTTGTTGTGTACTGGGGCTGAACCCAGGGGTATGCTACCTCTGAGCCCCAGCCCTTTTTATTTTTTGTTTTGAAACAGGATCTCGCTAGGTTGCTGAGAGTCTTGCTAAATTGCTGAGGCTGGTCTTAATCCTGCAATTTTCCTGTCAGCCTCCCAAGTACTGGGATTACAGGCGTGCACCACCACACCCATCTCTAGTTTTCATCATTTTCTAAAACCTGTATTTGAGTACACATGTACCTTTGTGTCTGTGTAATTTAATCTCATACATAGATTTGTGTAACTACCACCACAATCAGGGCAACTATTTCATCATCATAAAAGACTTTTTCTTTTCTTTGTGGCACTGGGGATTGAGCCCAGGGGCATTCTACCTCCGAGCTACACCCCCAGCCCTATTTTTTATTCTTTATTTTGAAGCAGGGTCTCACTAAGTTGCGGAGGGCCTCACTAAGTAGCTGAGGCTGGCCGCCACAAACCTGCAATCCTCCTATCTCAGCCTCGCAAGTACTGGGATTTCAAACGTGCACCACGCCTGGCACACAAAAGACCTTTCTTCTATACCTCTTTTTATCCTCCCCCTATTATTTCCTATCCCTTACTTGTTCCCTGGCAACCACTGGTCTGTTCTTTGTAGTTTTGTCTTTTTGAGAACATTATAGAAATGTGGTCATACAATATCTAATCTTTTGAGATTGGCTATTTTACTCTACATAAAAGTTATTACACATGAAGATTACTTCTCTGTCTGCATCTTTCGGTACTCTCTCCCTTCCTCACTTCAGAGACTCATTACAACATTCTCCTTGCAGTCCGCCCAGGTTGTTGCATATACCAATAGTTTATTCCTTTTTAATGTTGAGTAGTGTTCCATTGTAAAGGTATCTGAATTTTTTTTAACCATTTACCATTTGAAGGATATATGGCTTGTTTTCAATATTTGCTATTACTGATGAAGCTGCTGATAAATATTACTGATAAGCTGAATATTTGTATATAAATTTTGTATGACCATAAGTTCTCCCTTTGTCCTTTTGACAAGATCTTTCAGGGTTTTTTTTTTTTTTAACTTCTAACAGTTTTGGAATCAGCCTTTTGTGTAAAGGGCCCTGGTTCCTTTTTTTTTTTTGCTGTACCAAGGATTGAACCCAGGGGCATTCTACCTCTGGGCTACACCCCCAGCCCTATTTTTTATTCTTTATTTTATTTTATTTTATTTTTTGCGGAACTGGGGGTTGAACCCAGGGGCATTCTACCTCTGAGCTACACCCCCAGCCCTATTTTTTATTCTTTATTTGGAAACAGGGTCTCACTAAGTTGCGGAGGCCTCACTAAGTAGCTGAGGCTGTCCGCGAACCCAGATCCTCCTCTCTCAGCCTCCCAAATACTGGGATTACAAGCATGTGCCACCACGCCCGGCTTTATTCTTTATTTTTTGAAACAGGGTCTCACTAAGTTGCGGAGGGCCTCACTAAGTAGCTGAG
>PVJS01048242.1:0-15131 GCA_004027185.1 Glis glis
GGGGGGGGGGGGGGAAGAGGAGAGGGACACTAAGAGCTGTGTGCATGTATGTTAACACCAAACTGATACTCGTTGTGATGTGAGACTACAATGCACCAATAAAAACATATTAAAAATTTAAAAAAAAAAGAATAAAAAATAGGGTTGGGAGGTAGCTCGGAGGTAGAATGCCCCTGGGGTCAATCCCCAGTACCGCAAAAAAAAAATAAGAAAAAAAAAGGTATCAAAATCACAAGTGAGGAAGTAAAATCATCTCTAATTGCAGATGACAGAATCTTCCAATAAAGATTCCAATAAAAAACTATAAACAAATAAACTGTTATAAACAAATCTCAGTAGAGTTGAAGAATATAAAATCAACAGAGAAAAATCATTTGCATTTTATATACTAACGATCCAAAAAGGTAATTTAAAAAGTCATCCCATTCATAATAACATAAAAAATAAAATAATTAAGAATAAACTAAGAAGATAAAAGACTTATACACCTAAAACTATAAAACAATCTGAAAGAAATTATAGGCCCCAATAAATGAAAAATAACCCTATTTTCATGGGTTGGAAGGTTTAATATTGTTAAAAATGTTCACACTACCCAAAGCAATCTACGAAGTCAATGCAAAATCTATCAAATTCCCAATAGCATGTTTATCAAAAATAATAAAACAATCCTAAAATTCATATGAAACCACATTGGCCCCTGAGTAGCCAAACCAATCGTGAGTAAGAACAAGACTGGAAGCTTCACACTCCCTGACTTCAAAACATATCAAAAAGATAATAAAAAAAAATGGCACTGTGCTGCTATAAGCATGGATATAAATGTATCATTGTAGTATTCTGACTTTCTTTAGGAAAGACACTGACAAGTGATATAGCTAGGTCATATGGTGGTTCTAGTCCTAGTTTTTTGGTTTTGGTTTTGATTTTTTTTTGCAGTGCTGGGTATTGAACCCGGGAGTGTTCTACCTCTAAGCTATACTCCCAGCACCTATTTTTATTTTTTATTTATTTGGAAACAGGGTGTCACTAGGTTGCTGAGAGCCTCACTAAGTTACTGAGGCTGGCTTTAAACCTGTGACCCTCCTGTCTCAGTCTCCCAAGTACTGGGATTACAGGCATGCTCCACTATACCTGGCTCTATCTCTAGTCTTTTGAGGAACCTCCACACTGATCTCTATAGTGGTTGTACTAATTTAAACTCTTACTGGTGGTAAATGAGGACGGGAGCCCATGTCTCAGTTCACCCTTCCCTTTTTATCTGGGCGCAGTGACAGCAAACAAAGATTCCACGCTATCAATTATAGAAATAAAGAGCTATCATGTAAGTCTTCTTCCATTAATTGGATAAAACATACAGGAAAAAAACAAGCAGGAGAGACATAAACCAGCATCTCTCTGGAGTCCAACATATAAAGAACAGAATATAAAGTTCAACCCTAAACTCCAAGAAAAACATACTTGGCAACACTTATGAGGCTGCATGCGTGTGCACGCACACACACACACACACACACACACACACACAGTATAATCTTTTAGACAGTTCTATAATGAAAATCATGAATAGTGCTATCGACTTATAAATTACAAGAAATAAAAAGGGCTTTGTTACTATCCATCATAGTTATCAGATAAGAGAATATATAATGTTTATAACTATCTTTTTTAAAAATCTGAGAGATAGTTCATACTTTATTACTCTATGAGGGACATAGCAATAAATTAGCATAAGTGGAAAATAAAGTTGCCAGTGAAAAGAAATAATTCAAGATGTGACTGTCCAATGGAAGTGAGAGGCAAAATTCCAAGGCAGTATCTGGTTTTCTTCAACTTCTCAGACTCATGTTTTATTAAACTGAACAACAAAAGTGCATTCTCAGTTCACATTTTATTCATACACGTAGATTCAACAAATGCTGACCCATCTTTGCCTAACTTTGTCCTGTGAAAATATGGACCTAAATTCTATATATACAAGTGTGCTTGCCATTTATAAAAGAGTATCAAGATAAAAGCATGTGTAAAGTTAGAAATGAAAAGATAAAACATGAATTTTATATAACAAAGTATGAATATGCCTGGATGGGTTGCACAAACAGAAGTACAAATGCATTCTTTAATAATTTCAATGTTGAAAGGGACTTTGAAAAATCATTCATTCTAGCCTTCTATAGTGTCATGCATTTGTAACCTCAGCTACTGGGGAAGTTGAGGCAGGAGGATCACTTAAGCTGGGGAATTCAAGATCAGTGTGGGCAACATTATGAGACCCCTATCTCAAAAAAAAATTTATTCATTCTACCAAAAAAGGACATAATGAGCCGGGCATGGTGGCGCACGCTTGTAATCCCAGTACTTTGGGAGGCGGAGACCAGAGGATCCGGGTTCGCGGCCAGCCTCAGCTCTCTCTCTCTCTCTCTCTCCCTGTCTCTCTCTCTCTCTACCTAGTGAGACCCTCCGCAACTTCATGAGACCCGGTTTCAGAATAAAGTATAAAAAAATAGGGTCGGGGGTGTAGCACGGAGGTAGAACTCCCCTGGGTTCAATCCCCGGTACTGCAAAAAAGGACATAATGTACAATTACATAATGTACAATTAAGCTTTTGAGTATTAGTTAATTCCATCTTCCTCAACTAGGTGATCTTTCTCCTGATGGCATCTGCTTATTGTTTAATCCATTGGAAAGCAGTCCATTGGCAGGTGCTAAAGAGCTGATTATTTCCTCCGCTTAGAAGGAATCTGCAAACATGCAGAAACATAAAAAAGGTAAACATGGTATAATTCTACTCCTCTGATGTTCAAATTATATTTATATCACAACATAAACAGGTATTCTTAAAGTCTTGAAGCTTAACATTTTAGAGTCACATAAGGTAAAGGAAAGAAATGTATCTATTCCACTCCATCCGAACATCTGATCTGCAGTGACTCCTCAAATAACAGCAGCTAGCAATTATTTAACACTTTATAACATTCTCCTGCATAATTTGTAGATAACCATGATCATCATCATTTTGCAAACAACGAAATCAACGTTTATATTAAAGTAAGGATTGGATCACAACAATCTAACTCTAAAACCCATGTATTTGCCATTTAGCCATACAAAAGGGAGGGAGGGCATCTTTTCACCTTTGAATCCAGTACCTAGCACACTGAAAATGCTTTCAGAATGCATAAATTATTCCTAATTTCTCTCTCTGCTCAAATTCCAATTAGCAAAAGAGATCTTATAACAATGTTGCAATCATTTGATGCTATAAACAAGTATTAAAGGCCTATCATTTGAAAAGAAAATTTACCTGTCAGGTAAAAGTTACCAGAATATGAAAAACATGGACACCATCATATTTTGAGGTGTAAATTTCTTACTATATAAAAAAATAAAGTCAAGAACACAGCAGCTCCATGTATGGAAAAATAGATTGTTGCAGACTAGAATAAGATGAAGTCTTATTCTAGGATTGTACTGCTTGAGGAGTTTGACATAGGAGAAAGTAACTATGACCTCTCCCAGCCTAAACTTAATTTTAGTTTTCTTAGCCATCTGAATCTTCATTAACTCAGAGTCAAACAACCTATATATTTAAAAAATAATATAAGAAAACTAACATCATGAAGTAAGGAATGGCCACACTATGAATATGCAATCACCAGTGAGAAGAAATAATCAACATTAATTGTATCAATTGATAACATTTTGACAATTTGCTATAAATGATAACCATAATGACTGAATTCCTGTAGGCACTAAATTTTCTTCTTGAACAAAAGTAGTTTTTACATTTCTACCATACGAGAACTAGATCTTTGGTATTCTGACTGGTAGAATCAAAAGTAAAAGCTGATGTCCTGTAAGTAATGTATAACGTATGTATTTTTCCTCTCAATTAGGTGCAGTTGATTTCTACTGCTGGTAGTGTTTTTTACATAAGACTTGAAAGAAAATTTGTGACATCCCTCCAATGAAATATAATTAAATACACTCATCTAAGTAAGCAAGTAGGTAATAAAATTAGAGAAACACAATACTTTGGGGTTTAATAAAATAGTAAATTGATCAAAGAAACCAAGCTGTGGCAGTCAAATCAATTTGCTTGGATATGAAAACTTACGCAAGACCAACAATAGTAAATGTGATGCCAACCCATGCTACACTACAGGTGAAAAAAAATAAATGGCCAATACAAGTTGGCTGAGTATAAAGTAATGACTCTAAAGCCTTACTTTCCTTCTTCAATGAAAAAACTTCAGTATTTAAATAAGTGACACATATATAAGATGCATTTTCTAAGATGCTAATTCAGTCTCAAATAAAAGATTAACCATTAAATAGGGTCAACATGAATGATAGCAAACTAATGACCTGATTAGAATAGTATATTCACCAAGACTAATGCACAAAAGGAAGTAACACTAATGAAAAAAGCAAGAAACATAAAAAAAGGACTGATCTAGATTTCTTTAAACACTGAAAACAATGAAGACTGATTCTATTGCTGGGAGTAGATGTGTGGTGTACTGTTAAGGAATGACAGAAAACAGATTAAGCACCTATCTTGCATAATCTTCTACCTCAAGGAAAATCATCAGACTGGAGAGATAAAACAAACATTAGTAAGATGACACTGACATCCATGATAGAAGCAAACAGCACGAACCAATTCAGGGAAAAATAGATTAACAGATGATGGTGCTAGAAAAACTGATTAGCTAACTTACACACTACCATGCAAGAAGAAAACCTAGATGGATTTAAGAACTACACAGAAAGAAGAAAGCATTTGAAAAGAATGAATAAGAAATGTTGAATGAATATTTACATGCTCTATAGAAAGGTAAGAATCAAAACAATGAAAGACTATAAGTGTGATAATCAGCTTTCTATCACTGTGACAAAATACCTGAGATAATCAACTTATAAGGAGGAAAGACTTATTTTGGTTCCATTTCAGGTTTAGTCCATGGTTTCTGGGCCCTGTTGCTTTGGGCCCATTGTGGCACAATACATCATGGCAGAAGCACGTGGTGGGTGAGCTCTGTTCACCTCCGGGCATCCAGGAAGCAAAGAGAGAGGGAGGGGGCAGGGGGGCAGGGATCCCAATATCCCTTTCCAGGGCGTGCCCTCAAATGACCTCACTTCCTTCCACTAGAGCCCACCTCCCCAAAGGTTCCAGTATGTCCAGTTAGCACCACAGGCTGGCAACCACGCCACCAATACACAGGCCTTCGGGGGATGCGCCAGATCCAAACTATAGCGGTAAGGATGGAAATTACTTAAAATGACAACATCCAGAAAACAAAAACTGCATTAAATTGAAATGCAAATTTAAGGAAATCTCCCAAAAAGTAGAGTAAAATAGCTGAAAGGAATAAATAAGATAAAATGAAAAGGAAAAAATCAGAAGACCTGTACAGGAGTTGAAGGTCCAAATAACATATGATCCAGAAAGAAATAGCTAGGTCAGTGAAGAGAAAGAAATCAGTGACAAAATAATGAAGTCAACTCCCCAGAATTCAAAAACCTGAATTGTCAGATTAAAAGAGCTACCAATTATCCAGCGCAACAGATAAAAATAGATTCACATCAAGATGCATTGCCATAAAATTAGAGTACCAGAGACAAAGAAAACATCCTAAATGTTTCCAAAGAAGAAAAATAAAAACAAAAATTAGATTCATATAAACACATAGGAATTCAGGAGTCAGAAAAACATTGAATTCCTCTACTAAAACACTAGAAGCTATAGAAGCAATGGAAGAAAACAAACAAATTTTAAGGGAAAATGGTTCCCAATGTAGAATTCTATACCCAAACTAATCCTAAACTTGCCACACTATTTAAGTGCTCACTAAGTTTAGCTATTCAAAAGAAAACATGCCAGGCACATAGCTCACCTGTAATCCCAATACTTGGGAGGTTGAGACAGGAGGATCGCAGGTTCAAGGCCAGCCTCAGCAACTTAGTGAGACCCTCCGCAACTTAGCAAGACCCTGTTTCAAAATAAAGAATAAAAGGGGCTGGGGGTATAGCTTAGAGATAGAGTGTCCCTGGGTTCAATCCCCAGTTCCAAAAACCAAAAAGAGAACATATGCATATATATATATACATTTACATATGCAAATTATTAACCAATGATTTCATATTCTAAAAACAAACTAAAAATTCTTAAGATACACACTCCTCCCTCTACCCACCAATGGAAAAAAAACACATAAATCTAAAACTTAAAGAAAAAAGTAACAAATAGGAATTTTAAGACCAGGATTAATATCTAGGATATACAAGTACTTAAAAGACTTAACACTAAAAAAACAAATAATCAAGAAATGGGAAATTGAAGCCAGACGTGATGGTGCACGCTTGTAATCGCAGTACTTGGGAGGCTGAAACAGGAGGATCACAGGTTCACGGCAGCCTCAGCAACTTGTGGGGCCGTCTGCAACTTAGTGAGACCTGTTTCAAAATAAAAAATAAAATGGGATAGGTAGAATGCCTGTGGGTTCCATCCCCAGTACCACAAAAAAAAAAGAAAAAGGAAAAAAGAAAAGAAAAAAAGAAATGGGCAATTGAACTAAATAGACACTTCACAAAGAAATACAAACAGCCAATAAATACATGAAAAAATGTTCAACATTGTTAGCAATCAGGGAGATGCAAATCAGAACTACACTGAGAGTTCATCTTATTCCAATCAGAATGGCGATCATCAAGAAGTCAAACAACAAAAAATGCTGGCGAGGATGTGGAGAAATAGGAACTCTTCTATACTGTTGGTGGGATTGCAAATTAGTACAAACACTATGGAGATCAGTGTGGAGATTCCTCAGAAAATTGGAAATGGATCCACCATATGATCTAGCTATACTACTCATGGGTATCTTTCCAAAGGGACCAAAATCAGAATATAGTAATATATGCATATCCATCTTTATAGCAGCACAATTCAGAATAGCCAAATTATGGAACCAACCCAGGTGTCCATCAATAGATGAATGGGTTACAAAATTATGGGATATGCACACAATGGAATTCTACTCAGCAATAAAGAAGAACAAAGCTATAGCATTTGCAGGAAAATGAATGGACCTGGAGAACATTATGTTAAATGAGATTAGCCAGTCACAGAAAGTGAAGGGTCATAGGTTTTCTCTCATATGTGGAAGCTAGGGAGTAATTGGGATACAAGGGGGACTTCAGATAATGGAGGAGAAACTCCGGTGGAGCCGGGGAGGTGGAGATGGTCTAGGGAAAGCGGGGTGGGAGGGATCAATGAAGGAATCACTTCCATTGACACTACATATATATGTGAGAATACCAATGTCAATCTCAATGTCCTGTAGCAGGGGGAGGGGGAGTGGGGAGGGAGCTGGGGCTGGGGGAAAGCTCACCAAGTGCTGTGTGCCTGTATGTCATTATCACTATGAACTACATTATGATGTGAGACTATAATGCACCATTAAAAGTATTTTTAAAAAAGAGCAACCTCATTTTTTATAACTCCAGATTTTAAGATAACTTTCTCATATACTAAAGATTAAGACATCTTTAAATTATGAAACTTAATATAAGGATAGTAAAACAGACATAATTCTAGAGTGATATAATGTTTCTGAAGAGAAAATTTTCAAACTTTATTTGAAAAGTTCAGCTCTTGTCTGGGATATGCTTCAAAATAACACCTTAAAATTAGGGACTGGGGAATGGAACATACATCGAGTACAGACTGGCTATAGATTGGTAACTACTGAGTATAAGGATTGTGTGCTATTGCACTATATTTTTCAGTTTTGAATATGCTTGAAACTTTTCATAATAAAAGGGCAAAACTTTCTAGTCCAGCATTCTCTCTATATAACTACATTTAAGAATACATCAGAAATTCAACAAAACTTGAGACAAAGATTTCCCCAGATACACACAAAAGTATATGTACAAGAGCATGTATTAATATCTTTATGTCAGAATAAATCAACAAAATATAAATAAAAACTTCCATATTAAAAAGATAATGTGAAAAACATATGCCAGAAAAAAAACCATAAGTGGGATTTTTTGTTATAACCAAAGAAAAATATGGCAAAGAGAAACTCAGAAAATTGTGTTTATATGCTACAGAATAGAAGAAAGACAATAGATACCATAAAATAGTTAAAGGACTAACATATAAAAGACAAAACTAGGTTTGTTTTATGTAATCCCAAGGCTCAAGCTAAAAAGCATATCTGGACTTACATGGAAAGAACTTTTTATAATAATTTTTAGAAAATAGAGTGGTGCCAAAAGGCACTAAACTTTCTGTAACCAAAGGTACTCAGTAAAAGAATAAAAACCACTTACATCGGAGACATCTAATGGGTACACTCAAAAATCAAAAAAGAGAGCTGAGCATGGTGGCGCACACTTGTAATCTTAGTACTTGGGAGGCTGACACAGGAGGATCATAGATTTTCAGCCAGCCTCAGCAAAGTAGTGAGTCCCTCCGCAACTTAGTGTGACCCATTTTTTTGTTGTTGTTTTGCTTTGTTTTGTTTTTTGGTACTGGGGGTTGAACCCAGGGGCATTCTATCTCTGAGCTACACCCCTAGCCCTATTTTATTTTTTTATTTTTTATTTTTGAAACAGGGTCTCACTAAATTAATTAGAGCCTCACTAAATTGCTGAGGCTGTCCTCAAACCTGTGATCCTCCTGTCTCAGCCTCCCAAGTACTGGAATTACAGGTGTGCACCACCATGCCCATCTGTGCGACTCGTTTCAAAATAAAAAATAAAATTGGGCTGGGGGTGTAGCTCAGAGGTAGAATGCCCCCTGGGTTCAATCCTAAGCACCAAAAATAAAAAAGGAGAATTGGAGAGGAAATTTTAAAGATTGATTTCAGACCTACTGTTAAAAATATCAAATATAACCTAAAGGAATCAATCAATATTAAAGTAAATGTGCCAAAAAGAGTTAGCATAGCAAGCTTGGGACTGCCATCCAAGAAAGGCCCGCTTGTCAAGTTGGCCTTTTGATGGGGTCTTGGAAACTGAATATGGGGAAGGTTCTCACCATTCTTGAACTGCTAAAGTGTCCCTAAACTGTACAATCGCTGTGTACAAAATACTGTGCCTGGCTAAGTTGCTGAGGCTGGCTGCAAACCTGCAATCCTCCCATCCCAGCCTCTCAAGTACTGGGCTTACAGGCATATGCTACCATGCCCCAGCTTTGCATAACTTTTAAATTATTAATTTTTATTGAATGCCCTCTATTACATGGCTTTATACCTAGTGCTATGACATTAATTGAAATTACAAGTTAATGCAACCAAAATGTAAACAGGTATAAACTAATACCTGTTACAAACAAATCCCACTATAATTATCCTGTATCCTACAAAAATATTAACAAAGCTGACTAATGGCTAGTAATCCAGTAACATAAAATTCTTGTTGAATTTAGGCAACCAGTTGGAATGCAATATAAAAAGAACAACCCAGTGTTTGCATTGCACTTTACAATGTTTTATCATGTGCAGGATCTTTTAATCCTTACAACATCCCTGAGAAGTTATCAGAGGTTGGCGATACCCCTGAGAGGTTATTAGAGGTTGGGATCTTACAAGTACTTAGATTCATTATTTGATCTAGGGATGCCCCTTATCAGCTTTTAATTTGTGTTCCGTGGCTTGTCTTGTTGTCCAGGGTTTTTCTTTTCTTTTTTTCTTTTTTGAGACAGGGTAGTTCGACAGGCCACCTACAAAATTTTGCGTTTTAAGTTCTACCATTTTCAGAAATAATAGGCTTGGTCTGAACAAGGCATGCAGATGGTATGATTTTAGATTTTCTAAGAAGCCTGAAAAGGGAGGCTCTAAAAACTTACCACTTTTGAAAAGGAAAAAAAAAGGCAGTCAGATTGAAAATAAGCCTTCATATACAAAAATTTAAAGAGCACCATTCAGAGGTAAGTCATCTTTATTGGATTCCTCTGTGGAAACATTTACTAGGGCTTAAGCCTTGGCCCACCTTGAAAAATAAAGCAATATTCAGGACCCACTAAATGGCCAACTTAATTTTTAATGAGTAAATGACATGGCAGGAAGGGTTGAGGTACTTGTAAATGCTAAATGTCTGGGTATGTCTTCATTGGCTTTTGAACAGTTTCAAAGAGCAGACATGAGGATTCATTAGCTCCTAGCACATATGAACCTGCTCCAAAGGCAGCCAAGTGAGTTGCCTAGCAACAGTGCATTTTGCATCTCTCATCATCCCCAAAGATGCTGCTGCTGCAGCAGCTAGGTCAAGCCTCTCATTAGCAACCTGACAAAGGGTTTCTATCTCCCACTTTACAAAATTATTTTTATTTCCAGGTGAAGCTCAAATATCTATGTATTATTCCTACTGACAATGTATTCCCTTCCTCTATTCCTCTTTCTTCCCAACCCCCATTTCAACAGATATGTTTTAATGAACCCATCAAAATACCTGTAACAAAAGCAGGCACTGAGAAATACAACAGAATTTATATGCCTATTCACATCACTAACAGTTCCATAGCTTTTGGGCCATAAAGTAAATAAGCTTTAGAGGAAAGGAGAATAACAGATGCTAAAATCAAATAATGGGAAGAGAAAAAAAGCCAGCTATTTGATTGCAAAATTAATAACAACAACAAAATTTACACAAAATATTTGCAGTGCTATCCCTGACTACTTTATATCTTCCTTGCCCCCACAAAAACTAATCTCAACCATCTAGCAAAAAGGCAGAAAATTCCAGAGTGGTAATAAACTGTAGCAAATGGATTGATAGTTTGTAATGAATATAATCCATTGGAAAAGGGCTCTGCTTCCCACTTTAATAACTGTGTTATAAAGCATCACCCCAGATCAATAGTTATTCACTCGCATCTGAAAACATTCCTTAAAATATTTACCACTCGGCATGGTTGCCATACAGAACTAAAATATATACTTACATGTTCCTCCTTATATACACTCAAAGACACTTAGGAGAAAATAAACAAAACAAGCAGATAGATTTTATTTTCATATCATGTATATCAAAGTACTTAACCCAGATTTTGACATAAACCCCAACCAGCCTGGTGTCTGAGCTTTCACACCATCATGAATTTCTCTATAGAAAAGACTACAGAATGAGCATGGTATGTCATGAAAGACAACACTTGGTCCTAATAGCCAAGGATTAAGAATGGGCTAATGAGGAACATTTAAAGGCAATTGCTATCACACAAAATCAAATTAGGTAAATTTTTTAAGCGATCTGAAAGGAATAATGTGATTCTACCCCTGGGTCCCCCACCTTTATTTTTTTCTATGTACAGACGGTAAAGAATGAATCTTCAGGAGGATTTCCCAGAAGGGTGTCATTTACCACTAAAATATTTCATTCCAGCGGCTGAAAGACCATAAAAGGGTGAATGTCCTCCAGAGTCTCTAATAACGGTAATAGATCTTGTGTTACTATTCACAAGTGACCTCTCAGTCAGGCGATTTAATTTTTCCCCCTGCAGCACGGTTGGTTTCACACACAGTGTAATAACAGTTTTTGCACAACAAGACAATTCATCCGATTAGAAGGACTGTATTAAGTCTTTCATGAACAGCATGTGTCACTACAGCTTCGGATAGGGTTTGATTTAAGACAACCTAACACATGCATGCATAATTCTTTATTTTTCTACTGTTTCAAATATGATTCCTGGACTTTCTTCAGCAATATTACACACCATTGTTTGACCTCTGGCATCAAAAAATAACTAAGAACTCACCAAATTCTCACTGAGTACTTTAAAACAGGCACCAAGAATTTTCTACAAAGCAAACGAGATGTACATACAGATCCTCCTTTGTATATGAGTTAAGTGAAATTCCCCTGGTATCTCAAAAGGGAAAAAGAGAAAGGACAGAAGGAAGGTACTTGGTTAATATGATTACTTTAATGCTTTACAGTATTTCAGCAATGTACCCTTAATTATAAAGACAATATGACATGGCTGAGAAAAGCTTTAGTCAAAGTGAATTCTGAGGCCGGGCATGGTGGCACATGCTTGTAATCCCAGTACTTAGGAGGCTGAGACAGGAGGATCACAGGTTCACAGCCAGCCTCAGCTACTTACTGAGGCCCTCTGCAACTTAGTGAGACCCTGTTTCAAAATAAAGAATAAAAAATAGGGCTGGGGGTGTAGCTTGGAGGTAGAATGCCCCTGGGTTCAATCCCCAGTACCACAAAAAATAAATTAAAAAAAGTGAATTCTGAGACCTTCATTTGAACACCTTAGCAAAGCACAGAAAAAAGAAAAAATTTAATGTGGAATCCAAAGAAAAAGGGGTGAAATGAACAGATCATCTAGTGATCTCTACTGCAATAAATGGCTCAGTCAATGCCCACAAAAGACTAAGCCTAAGAATAGCTACACATTTCTCACCCCCATGCTGATGAGATTAGGAAGATTAGTCCAGAATCTCCCTAGGAAAGGCTACAATGATGGTTGGCAGGACTCTCGGGGGTTCCCTCAACCTTCTAACCTTTAATTGAGGCTGATGACTTAACTTCCCTCCCCCAACCCCGCATCTGGACAGGCTGCCCTGGGGACAGTGCAGCACCCCTCCACCACGGGGCCAGGCTATCATCACATCTCACAGGTCTCAAAGGGATTCTCCCACTGCTCCATGGCAGGTGGCCCAAACCTGCAAGATGAACTTCTCTTTAGACTCTTGACACAGGTGAGACCCACTCTTCTGGACGACTGGTTCCACAGCCCCTAGAAATCCTGCTCCTTTCAGCAGAGGCCTGTAGAATCCTCTGAGCAGCCCCACTCAGAGATCTAAGACAACCCCACTGTAGATCTCTCTCCCATGATGCTCCATTGTTTTATGGAAACACTAACACACATCTTCTGCTTTGACAAATTCTAAGCATATCAGCCAGTCCCAACATGACAGTACTGTCTCCTCCCACCAGCACAACAGCTGTCCAGCCCATCACTGCATTTTGGATTTTTCAGGTAGCACGAACCCACCACATTCATCCATCCATCCATCCATCCATCCACCCACCCACCTCCCCCAGCTGCAAGGAATATACATAATGCTAGATTGGGGGAGGGATAGAGAATGTAGGACATAAGCTGAGGTGCCTGTCCCTAGGCTTAAGATAAGGGGCTGAAGTTGTGGGACTCACAGCTCTCCAGCAACTTTCTCCAAGAATCCTCCCTCTTCTCTCCACCTGTCTTCTCAGTTCCTAACTTCGATAACTCAATGTGAGTGAAGAGTTAAGAACTGTACTAGTTTTAATACATCTAGGTTTAATCCTACCGCACTGCAAGTTTGGCTGCATGTTCCGTCTCAAAACTCACTTTGACATATTAAGGTCTCTAACAAAACTATTTTAACATCCTGTTATACAACTTCATCTCTCCCACATCTGACTGCCCCAGTACTTTAGAGAAGTTCTCTTCTCCTGCCTGAATGGAAGGCTCTTGAGGACCTTGCTTCTAAGTACCTGTATCCACTCCAGGAACAACTTTCATCAGCCTATATATCGCACTTCAATACAAAATGACTTGCAGCCTTGTCACCCTCACCGTGACCTGCTGCACACACCATGTCTGCATATGTTCTCCACTCTGTTTGGAATGGCGTCCCTTTCCCCTGCTTTGGGGAACTTTACGAGCCCATCATCTGTGATGCAGGGCTGCTTATATACCACCACAGTGGCAATTACCATCTTGTACTAAAGAGTAATCTTTAATGCTTCTGTCAACCCACCAACCCTTATCATTCCTGAAGGCAAAGACTTTCTCCTTTCATCTTAGCATTACAAGCACCTACAACAGAGGTTTGCAACAAACGTATATTGAATGATTAAATGAATGACTTGAAAATGCTTAATAAATAAAACAGAACCTAATAAAAACAAGGCAGCTACAATATTTCAAGCTGAATAATAATTCCATGTTAATTGCACTAAGTACAGATCAAGCTGCACCCCTACCATTAAAAATTGAATACAATTTGACACTAAGTGCACATAGAGTAAAATGCCACCAGTATAATTACCATTAATAATAATTCAGACTACTAGAAATAATGAAGGTAGGAAAGACTGAATTAAAGAAAAATGTTAAAGAAATAAAATTTGATTACTTTCACGTATATACTGTAACAAACTAATTAGCTGCATATTTCCAAGCACAAGTCCCTGTTGATATGTCTTAATGAATAGATAATTTGATCATTTAAAATTGGCACACTCATTGTACTAATGTAAATGAGCAAATCCAAGCTACCTAAAAACAGTAGCTTCAACACCTGCTTATGTTTTAACTCAGCCTATATCAAATTACCCTGAACCCTAAATTAATAGGATGTCATTTAATAAGATTTCACTGTAATCTAACATAACCTAAACTTGTCCCTGGACTCCACAATTTTCATCAATTAGTTTGGATATACATGAAAATATTGAAAAATAGTTTATTGGTTCCAGGACAGTAGGAAAATATATACTTGTTAATTCAATCAGTCAGTAAAACCCAGGAACCATCCAAGGTTACTGGAAGATGAAAACAAGTAAGACAGTTTCCCTTAAGGAATTCCTGTTGGGGAGGTTCCAAGATGGCGACCAAGGGAGATACCACGGTATGATCTCTCTGGGACTTTGAACTCAGTCGCCGTGAAAGCAACTTCTCCACAGAAGAAAAGCAACACAAACTTGAAGTCAACAACAAAAAGTTTGAAACGTGACGGAATCAAGGCCGGAAGACAAAACAAAGGAAAGTTAAAAGCTCCAAGCGCCTTACCTAAGGGATGGCAATGGCGCCATCTTGGCCAGACCGTGCCGGCTGCTACCAGCTTTGCGGCTTCCATACGCTGCCGGCAGAGAAGCCAGAGACCTGTTCTAAGTTCAACTGCAGATCAGCAGAGACAAAAGCAAGCAGCGGGCCGGGCGTGGTGGTACACGCTTGTAATCCCAGTACTTTGGGAGACGGAGACCGGAGGATCCGGGTTCGCAGCCAGCCTCAGCTCTCTCTCTCTCTCCCTGTCTCTCTCTCTACTTAGTGAGGCCCTCCGCAACTTCGTGAGACCCGGTTTCAAAATAAAGTATAAAAAAATAGGGCCGGGGG
>PVJS01048243.1:0-15130 GCA_004027185.1 Glis glis
TTTTTTTTTTTTTTTTTTTTTTTTTTTTTTTTTGCGGTACTGGGGATTGAACCCAGGGGCATTCTACCTCTGAGCAATACCCCCAGCCCTATTTTTTATTCTTTATTTTGAAACAGGATCTCACTAAGTTGTGAGGGCCTCACTAAGTAGCTGAGGCTGGCCACGAACCCAGATCCTCCTGTCTCAGCCTCCCAAGTACTGGGATTACAAGTGTGCACCACCACGCCTGCCTATTTTTTACTTTTTGAAACAGGGTCTTGCCAAGTTGCCAAGACCAGCCTTGAACCCGCAATCCTCCTGTCTCACCCTCCCAAGTACTGGGACTTATAGGTATGGACCACCACACCCAGCTAGGCACAGTGATTTTTAAAAGTACACATAAAAATGCCAGGTGTGGTGGTGTACACCTATAATCCCAGTACTTGGGAGGCTGAGACAGAAAGATCCCAGGTTTGAGGCTAGCCTCAGCAACTTAGCAAGGCTCTCAGCAACTTAATGAGACTCTGTTTCAAAAAAAAAAAAGAGGGCTGAGGGTATAGCTCAGAAGTAGAATGCCTCTGGGTTCAATTCCCAGTACCAAAAAAATTAATTAATTAAGAAAATAAAAGTACACATAGGAGCCACGCATGGTGGTAAATGCCTGTAAACCCAGTACCTGAGATGCTGAGACAGGAGGATTGCAGGTTCAAGGCCAACACGCAGTAACTTAGTGAGACCTTGCTTCAAAATAAAATAGGGCTAGGTGTTGTAGCTCACAGGTGGAACACTCCTGGGATCAATCCCCAGCTCCACAAAAATAAATGAATGAATCAATCAATCAATCAATAAATAAATGTGCACATAGGGCTGAGGGTATAGCTCAACAGACAAGATATATGGGGGGGGACACAAGATTTGAGAAAATGTCAAGGGTGAGTTGAGACTAGAACTCTGTAAACAGCTCATTTTTTAAAGTAGAGTTTAGTATTATATCATGATATAAAAGATATAATTTTTCTAAAATTAAGACACCTGCAAGCCGGGCGTGGTGGCGCACGCTTGTAATCCCAGTACTTGGGAGGCAGAGACCAGAGGATCTGGGTTCGCGGCCAGTCTCACTCAGCTACTTAGTGAGGCCCTCCGCAACTTCGTGAGACCCGGTTTTAAAATAAAGTATAAAAAATAGGGCCGGGGGTGTAGCTTGGAGGTAAAATTCCCCTGGGTTCAATCCCCAGTACTGCAAAAAAAAAGAAAAAAAAAAAAAGACATCTGCAGTTGGCAACAACAGAAATGTAGAATCTTGTGTAGTTCCTTGTGTTCCCCAGGAATTCAATATGAGAGATAAAATATTATAAGTACAAGGTTCTAGTCACCAGGCATTTATTCAGGGAGGTGCTATTAGGATTTATTCGTAAGTCTGGAAGCTCAAAAATAACAAGAGCTTTGCAAAGTCAGCTATCTATGACGTGCCACTAAATGAGGGAGTAAACGTTCTTGTTGCATTTCCAGTGAGTAGAGCATGAGCCAGTGGAGACGCAGCAGCCCAGCACCTTAACAAGCACACCAAGTTTATGTGGGGCGTGATCCACGAGGAGATCCCTCTAAGAGCACCACACCATGGAGCTGCCCCAGGTCTCCAAGGACAAGCAGGCCCTCAAGCTCATCAAGTAAAGGTGGGGACACACATTTGTCCCCAGAGGAAACGAGAGGAACTGAGCAATGGCCTGGCTACCATGAAGGACTGAGCCATGGTTCCTCAATATACTTTCAAAGAAAGTGGGGGGGGGGGTTCAGACTTTGGAGTATTCTGGATTTCAGATTTTTAGATTAGGGATGCTCAATCTATACTATTTCCTCTATTTGCAGCTAAATGTTTAACTTTTCATAATAAAAGTAAAAAAGAAAACCAATGTTTTATAATACCACATACCTCATTTAATTCTTTCTTATCCAGATTATCCATGTGAATTTTGGTCCAATATTTGTCTAGCAAAGTAGCATGACTATTTAGTGGGCGATACCAATTACCTCCACAGCTCAAGAGTCTACATTTCAAAATAAAGAAGAGTCAAACAAAATTCTGAACCTTATTCTTAAATTAAAGTAGATCTACCTTATCTGTGGGTCATACATTTCAAGAACTATAGTAGACACCTAAAACCAGACAGTGCCAAACCCTATATATACTATGCTTTTTCCTAT
This sequence comes from Glis glis, assembly GCA_004027185.1. Lineage (NCBI taxonomy): Eukaryota > Metazoa > Chordata > Mammalia > Rodentia > Gliridae > Glis > Glis glis. Next base: position 2,182 of record PVJS01048243.1, read on the forward strand.
ATGCATATACCTATGATAAAGTTTGCTTTATAAATGAGACACAGTAAGAGATTAATAATGATACTAAAATAGAGCTAATATTCTAAATAAGTTATTAAAAACTTATAAAATTGTTTATTTCTAAAAATTTCCACTTAATATTTTCAGATCCCATTGACCACCGAGTAACTAAAACCATGGAAAGTGAAACTGCAGATATGGGGAGGAACTCCTGTCTCTAGTTGCTGAAAATATGAATAACACTAATTACCACTTCTGATGCCAGATACTACTCTGTTGGCTCACAGGATAGAAGAAGAAGGAAAAGCTCACAGTTGACCATGTTTGATTCTTTCCTAAGAATTGATCAAGCTTTAAGATATTTTCAAACCACTACAAATGATTCTATAAGGTAAGTGTTTTGATCTCAATGACATGTTCTTTCTTCCTTAAAGCATAAATAACTTCAGGAAAACATAATCCAAGTCCTATAGGGTTAACAATAAATTAAATGCTTGTTACCACAAGCTACAATACCTGAAATTATTAAAAATTTCCAAAAGGTGAAGGAAGTAGAGAAGGAATACATATTAAATATACACTCTGGCTGGGCATTGTGGTGCATGCCTGTAATCCCATTACTTGGGAAGCTGAGACCGTAGGATTGCAGGTTCGAAGATAGCCTCAGCAATGTAGCGAGGCTCTTGGCAGCCTAGTGAGAACCTTCAAAATAAAAAAAATAAAATGGGGCTGAGGGTGTAGCTTGGAGGTAGAATGCCCCTGGGTTCAATCCCCAGTACTGCCAAAACATAAATTAGATAAAAAATACACTCTGGACAAGCTGCATACTTACACATAAACCATTTAATCCTCGCAGCAACTGTCCTGAAAAGATGCCAGTATTTTTTTCTAGTATAATGTCCTTTGCCCACTCAACCATGACTGTAAATGATAGAGCTAAAAGTAGAATTCAAGTCTGTCTGACCTCCAGTTTGCCTGACATCCTTCCATGATGACCCAGGACTTTCTGGGAAATGTACAAATCTACAGGGAAGAATATCACTATCTCTATAAATTAAATCAAGGTCTATTAAAACAATCAGGGTTCACTGGGGGTGTAGCTCAGTAATAGAGCACCTGCCTACCATACTTGAGGCCCATGGTTTGATCCCCAGCACCACGGGAGAAACAAAGAAAAAAAAAAGTAACAAAGTCTAGCAAGGTATTCACTGAGGGCTATTAGGGTTAGTTCTGTATTCCGTCTAGGAGTGAATGTCTACTGAGGAAAACAAGAATATAATCAATAAATATATAAGATGATGTTAGTTTTACTCATGAGTATTTTAAGGCATTAAAAGGCTATAAAGAGCCGGGCGTGGTGGCGCACACTTGCAATCCCAGTACTTTGGGAGGCGGAGACTGGAGGATCCGGGTTCGCGGCCAGCCTCAGCGCGCATGCGTGCGCACGATCGATCGATGGATAGATCGATCGGTCTATCTCTCTCTGTCTCTCTCTCTCTGTCCCTCTCTCTCTCTCTATCTCTCTCCCTCTCTCTCTACCTAGTGAGGCCCTCCGCAACTTCGTGAGACCCAGTTTCAAAAATAAAGCATTAAAAAATAGGGCCGGGGACATAGCGCGGAGGTAGAACGACCCTGCGTTCAATCCCCGGTACCGCAAAAAAAAAAAAAAAGGCTATAAAGGAGATCAGTGGAAAGAAACTGGTGCCTTCATGATATTATAAAATATAGACAGAAACATACTAAATCTGTTCAGTTTTTATTTCTTTCTCATCCTATATTCAGTTTTTTAGGTTTTTATTAAATAGTACTAAGGATTGAACCCAAGAACGCTCTACCACTGTGCTACATCCCCAGCCCTTTTTATTTTGAAACAGGGTCTCACTAAGTTACTGAGGCTGGCCTCAAACCTGAGATCCTCCTGTCTCAGCCTCCCAAGTACTAAGATTACAAGCATGTGTCATCACCCCTAACTTCAGTTAAGTTTGTAAACTGCTTACAAATTATCTTCACCATCATCATGGCTAGCCATTAATTGGGTACTTACTATGTGACAGGTCATTTTTTTTTTTTTGCGGTACCGGGGATTGAACGCAGGGGCGTTCTACCTCCGCGCTACGCCCCCGGCCCTATTTTTTATGCTTTATTTTGAAACCGGGTCTCACGAAGTTGCGGAGGGCCTCACTAAGGAGAGACAGAGAGACAGAGAGAGAGAGAGAGAGAGAGAGAGAGACAGAAAGAGAGCGAGAGCCAAGGCTGGCCGCGAACCTGGATCCTCCGGTCTCCGCCTCCCAAAGTACTGGGATTACAAGCGTGCGCCACCACACCCGGCGTGTGACAGGTCATTAATGTAAGTCAACTCAATCTTTATAGATGTCATTTAAAGTGGAAATTAATAGCCCCATTACACTCAGGCAAAATTTGCACAGGTACTAAATATCACTGTTAGGAGTCAAACTCAGAGTTATCGGACAACGGTCACATCTCTGATTATTTTTGAAAAACATGAAAACATGATAAAGTATTCGAAACTGGCTTCTTATTTCTAAGTGGAAAAATACCTCATTTTATAAATGGATCATCAACTTTAAATATAATGAGAAAGTTGGAGTTGTAATCAGTTCCAACTAACCTTGTTTCAAGTGGGCCCAGAGAACTCTAGTCCAGGGCTTCTGGACTCAGCACCCAGACTCACGAGGAAGAGGATCCAGAGCAGAAACATGGTACATACCTCCTGGTTGCAAAAAACTGAAATCCAGGAGCCACTTTCAGACAGTCGCCTCGGCCAGGAATCAAGAGTTCTCCATTCTCCAAGAGAGGGATCAGCACTGAAACCTAAATCACAAACCACCAATGAAGCCACTGAGGCAGAAGTAAGGAAAAACCAACACAATCCTCTCTTCCAATGGACAAATCCTTAGAGGAAACTCAAGTTCTCACAGTCCAAATTGGGGCTAAATGCAAGTGGAAATGTCCCATTCATCTATTCTCCAGCCCAAAAAGACCAACATTCACTGAGTGCCTATAATAGTCCACAGCCGATCAAGACAGGATATAAACAAGATTAGGTTTTAAAGCCTAGAGTTTGATGGGAGATTAGACATGTAAACCAACACACAGAATGATGAGCATGACTAGAATGATGAGCACGACTACTGGTGTATGCCAAGTGATATATGAAGACAGACAGTTGCTCTGAATTGGAATAGACTTTTTTTTTTTTTACACTTAGTGCTGGGGATCCAACCCAGGGGCATTCTACTTCTACACCTGCAAGCTTGCCTTTTATTTATATTTATTTATTTATTTATTTATTCATTTATTTATTTATTTTTGTGGTGCTGGCAATGGAACCCAGGGGTACACTATCTTCGAGCTAAATGCCCAGCCCTATTTTATTTTTTGTTTTGAAATAGGCTCTTGCTAGATTGCTGAGATTCTCGCCAGTTGCTGAGGTTGTCCTTGAACCTGTGATCCTCCTGTCTCAACCTCCAAAGTACGGGATGTACTTACAGGTGTGTACCACCACACCCTGCTGGAATGGACTAATTTAGAAGCAGGGCAGTGAAGCTGCCCCAAAGGTAACCAAATTTGCTGAGTCATAAAGTATCAGCAGGGCCGGGCGTGGTGGCATGCGCTTGTAATCCCAGTACTTTGGGAGGCAGAGACCGGAGGATCTGGGTTCGCAGCCAGACTCAGGTAGCGCATGCGCGCGCGTTCTCTCTCCTTCCCTCCCTCCCTGTCTCTCCCTCTCCCTCTTTCTCTCTCTCTCTACTTAGTGAGGCCCTCCGCAACTTCGTGAGACCCGGTTTCAAAATAAAGTATAAAAAAAAATAGGGCCGGGGGTGTAGCGAGGAGGTAGAACGCCCCTGCGTTCAATCCCCGGTACCGCAAAAAAAAAAAAAAAAAAATATCAGCAGGAATTAGCCAGATTTGGTGGGGGAAAAATTAGCATATATACTCTAAGAAAAAGTAATGAAATGAATAAAAATTTGTATGTGTAAGAGTATGGTAAGAAAAGATTCTGTTATAGTTAGGAAAGAATGTGCATATGAAGCAGTAAAGAGATGTATAAAGTTAAGACATAAGTGACAAAAAGCCTTCTGTACTGGGACAGGACATTGAGATTTTTATGAGAGAAAGAAGTATGGAAGCCGGGCGTGGTGGAGCACACTTGTAATCCCAGTACATGGGAGGATAAGACAGGAGGATCCGGGTTCGCAGCCAGCCTCAGCTACTTAGTGAGGTCCTCCACAACTTAGTGAAACCCTGTTTCAAAATAAAGAATAAAAAATAGGGCTGGGGGGTGTAGCTTGGAGGTAGAATGTCCCTGGGTTCAATTCCCAGTACCAAAAAAAAAATAATAAGTATGGAGAGGATTTTAGGCTAAGGGAAAAAATATATTTTTTATTTCAGAACATCAGCTATACAACAATATGGAAGATAAACTGAAAAGGATCTAGTCTGGAGGAAAGAAGGACACCATTCAGGTAAAAAAAGGCATAATAGATAAATAAAATAAGAAGGGTAGTGATAAGGGATCTAAAGACTGAGAGAAGAAAAGCAGCATCTAAGTTCTAGCTTGGTAACTGCAGGGCAGAAAAGGTGATTCAATTTTGTCATCTTCAACTTGCACTGGCTATGCTATATCCAAGTAGAGCGTTTTGATTTTTTGTGGTTGTTGTTGTTTTGTTGTTTTTTGAGTTGGGGTTCTAGGCTAGCTTCAAACTCCAGGGCTCAAGTGATCCTCTACCCTCAGCCTACCAAGTAGCTGGGACAATAGGCATGTACCACTGTGCCCAGCTCAACAAGAGATTTTTTAAGCAGGTGGATTAGACATATGGACCTAGGAATCGTGGGTTCTAGCCTAGCTGTACTAAAGTTTCCTTAGGCAAGTGCTGTGTTTTATTATTTTTCCTTCTTAACACTCGCCGACTATAGTTTTGTCAACTTGTGTAAGAGTACACTTTGTAAATATCTATCATTATAGTGTTGATTAATAAAGCCTTCTTTAAGTCTCCCAGTAAGTCTTTAAATCTGGCAGAGCATATAAAGTCAATAATTATATTTACAAAGCATGTAAGCCAGCAATGTAGAGAAAACAAATAGAGCTATTTCTTTTGTATAGGACAATGTCTAAATACTAAGAATATTTGGTATATTAACTTCTACAATGTTAAAAGACAAATCAAGTCAGGAGTGGTGCACATGTCTCGAATCCCAGCTACTCAGGATGCTGGGATTGCAAGGTCAAGGCCACCCTGAACAACTTAGTGGGAAACTGTCTCAAAACTATAAAAACTGGGCTGGGGATGTTTCCCATCAGGCTTATTCTTAGGCTGTGAAACTGGTCACATACTCAACTACTACAGGAAATGGCAGAAAAATTTTATAGATTCTGTATCAAATAAGAGGCCAGCCAAGTAATCCAATACCTCTAATCAGATTAGGCAGGTAACCACGAGTGAGGTTCTTATAATCATGTGAAATCAAACACCATTTTGGTTTAAATCATTCCCAGTCACTATTAGCAAAATGTTCTTCGAGCTGGGTGTGGTGGTGCATGACCGTAATCCCAGTACATGAGAGGCTGACACAGGAGGATCACAGGTTCTATGACAGCCTCAGCAACATAGCAACACTCTCAGCAACTTAGCAAGACTGTTTTAAAATAAAAAATAAAATATGACAGGGGGTGTAGCTTAGAAGCAGAATGTCCCTAAGTTCAATCTCCAGTACCATACACACATACAAAAAAAAAATGTTCTTCAAAGACAGGAGAGATGTTAGAAGACTATGATTTAGCAAGATGGCATACCACATCTAAGGGGGCATAGTCAATGTCCTCCAGCAGGATCCAGTGGCCCTTTGTGGCTGCCTGTGTCAGGGTACCAGGCTGCCACACAAACTCTCCAGGGACATCTGTGCAGCGATACATCCCCAACAGCATCTACAGAAAGAGGATAAAGTTATTAGCAAAACCACATATCTAAGATGCTACAACTACATCCTTGGATTAATTGTTGGACTTCCACAGGGATAAGCAGGCAGTTAAGAGTACACACGGAGCCGGGAGTGGTGGCACACATTTGTAATCCCAGTACTTGGGAGGCTGAGACAGGAGGATCACGGATTCGCGGCCAGCTTCACTACTTAATGAGGCCCTCTGCGGCTTAATGAGACCCTGTTTCAAAATAAAGAATAAAAAATAGGGCTGGGGGTATAGCCCAGAGGTAGAATGCCCCTGGGTTCAATCCCCAGTACTGAAAAAAAAAAGTTCACACAGTTTACCCCAACAGTCAAGACCAAGAGCATTAACTATTCTTACATTCCCTTAGCAATATTATATTTATATTTGGTACTTGAATGTCAATATTTACAAGCATGTCAACCCACCAACATTTGCCATTTCTTTTCTTTTCTTATATTTTTTTTTTGCGGTACTGGGGATTGAACCCAGGGGCATTCTACCTCCAGCTACACCCCCGTTCTATTTTTTAATCCTTTATTTTGAAACAGGATCTCACTAAGTTGTGGAGGGCCTCACTAAGTAGCTGAGGCTGGCCATGAACTTGGATCCTCTGGTCTCAGCCTCCCAAATACAATACTTGCCATTTCTTATTTACCTTACTGTCGGTCTGATCACCAAGCTGGACTTTGAGAAACTGAGGAGGCTTTCTTCTATTTGTCATTGCAGCTAAATGTTCAACCAGGGAAGTTTTGCCACATCCTATTGGTCCTTCCAACAGCACAGCACTCTGTGAAGCCACTGCCAAAGCCAGGGTCTGAAGATTTTTGCAGACAGACTCAACCAGAACATAAGACCTGAGGGCCAGCTCTTGATCACGTGAAGAACTCCTATTACTAGCCTAAGGAGACAAGTGAGAAACAAAAACCGTGTCAATTAATAGTCCAAATTAATTTCTACAACAATGCTTCCACTAACCTTACATAAACCTCAGCCAAAATATTAGTAGTATGAGAACTATAATAATAAGTATGTTATTCAAAGGAAGGATTTTTTTCCTTTACCTTTCTTCTTTGGTGGAGAAAGGGGGAGGTGGAAGCAGAAATTTTTAACAAATTTAAGAAAATGTTTCATTAAGTTTAAGAAGCTAAAAATGTGGACACATGGGTGGTGCGGGGCAGCAAGCCTCATCTATCACTGTTGGATTTTTCTTTGTTTTGTTCCTCTCCCCATATTCTACTTGACACCTAACGTTAAGAATGCAGGGAGCCGGGCATGGTGGCGCACGCTTGTAATCCCAGTACTTTGGGAGGCGGAGACTGGAGGATCCGGGTTCGCGGCCAGCCTCAGCTCTCGCTCTCTCTCTCTCCCTGTCTCTCTCTCTCTCCTTAGTGAGGCCCTCCGCAACTTCGTGAGACCCGGTTTCAAAATAAAGTATAAAAAATAGGGCCGGGGGTGTAGCGCGGAGGTAGAACGCCCCTGGGTTCAATCCCCGGTACCACACACACAAAAAAAAAAGAATGCAGGGGCTAGGAGTGTAGCTCAGTGGTAGAGTGTGTGCTCAGCATGGGTTGGATCTCCCTTACCCCCCACAGAAAGAATACATACAAATATTACACAATTGGGGAAATATGGATACTGAGGTGGGATTATAAAATTCTTTGATTTTCTAAGGTATAATAAAAGTATTGGGGTTAAGTCTTTTTTCTTTTAGACATATAAAACTGAAATACTTAGGAATGAAATGATGTGCAAAAATATAAAGGAAATAACTGATTGTGAATTGATAATTATTGAAGCTGGGTGATCAGTACATCGAGACTCATTACACCACTCTTTTTCTTTTTCCCCTGTAGTAGTGGGCATTGAACCCAGGGGCACTCTACCACCATACACCAGGCCCATTCCAACCAGAACCTTTCCTGATGTTAAAATCTATGTTAGGACAGTGGCTACAGGGTTACAGGAGAGGGGGAGGGGAAGCAGGGGTGAAGCATGTGGAAGTGGGTCTTATGACCAGAAGGAAACAAAGGGCTTTAGAAGGTGCTGGTTTCTTGGTTCTGATTATACAAACATATTCAATTTATAAATAATCACTGCACTAAAAACTTATGATTTGTACATTCTCTTATGTGTATATTATACTTCAATTGTTTTCTTCATTTTTTAAAATGCTACTTCCCAGAAACAAACTGATGGTTTAAATGACCCAGGACTTGTTCCAAGAAGAGAGTGGGTAGATCTGACCAAAGTGACAACTGAAGACTACTAGGTAAAACATACTGGCTCTGAATGGTTTCCAATTTACGGTCTATATGCACATATTTCTAAGCCACATTCTTGGGAAGAAGGTCATTTCATAAAGCAGGGGGGAAGTACGCTATATATAGTAGCCTCCCACACAATGGGCAAAGAGAATATTCTTATAGAAAGAGGCTAGGAGTTATCTAAACACCTAGCCCTGTCCTTGCCACGGAGCAATCCAAGGGTCTCCAACCAAGTCATCTTGCCTTTGTGTTATACTGATATAGGATTATGAGCTATTCAACTTCCCACAGTTGCTGCAGCAAGCAAACAAGATTATAGAAGAGTTTGTTTTGGTTTTCTTTTTCTTTTTCTTGCCAAGGACTAAACCAAGGGCTTTGCACATGCTAGGCAAGTAGTCTACCACTGGGTCACACACTCATTTCTGTTTTTGTTTTCTTTTTTTCCTATTAATTTCTTTCTGAACACTTCAACACCTAGAGCAGCACTTTAGCAAAACCAACTTGGATCACAGCTGATTCATGGAGCCCAACCAAGGAAAGAGCATACTCAGCACTTATGCAGGGGAAGAGAGCACACCCCTTACTGATGCCCACATACCTGATCTCCAGGGGCTGGCGGCTGCCTAGGCAGTACCACCCCACAGATGGCTGTCACCCTGGAGGAGAGGTCAGCTGAAACAAGGTGTCCTTGTGAGTACTGTAGTTCCTTCTCCTTACACCAAAGGGAGGCTTCTGGATTGGCCAAAACCAAGGCCTTCTCCAAGTCCTGCAGCTGGGCTTCTTCTAATAACCTGCGGGAACAGTCTCATCAATTATGTTATTGTACAGAGAAGCCACAGTAAGACCTCCAGGAAGGCTCCTCTTACCTCAACCTGAAATGGATCAATTCCTCACTATTAAAAATCTTCTTAAGGAATGATAACTTATGTTCTTCATTCATACAGGTGACCAAAGCAAGACAATTGGCTGTGTACCTGGAGAGAAAAGAAGTATGCAAATTCAGCTGATCTGCAACTAATTATTAAGAATAAAGAAAATTTCTAGCCACCTGAACACTATTAGGAAATCAATTATTACAAAACCATTTAGGAGAGAAAATACAAATCAAGCACGATGAATTCATTTGATAAAACATGAAAAAGGTAGAAGTCCATTCATATCATCTCATTTTTTTCTGAAGTGACACAGGACTAAAAAAGAGGAACAAGAACTCAAAAGCCAAAAGAACAAAAAGAGTAAATTTAAAGTGTTTTCCTTTCCCCTGCATATTCCTTCTAACACCTCCACATTAGAAGCACAGGAAAAGTCAGGCAGATACGTACCAACGGACCAAGGTGTCATGACTTCTGAGGAGAGGAACACACACACTCCAGTCCCAGAGCTCACGGAACACAAACTGCTCTTGCTGCAAAAACTTGTAGGCTGCTTCCATCAGGTCTCTGAGCTTCATCCGCCTGCGCCCATAGCGTACTGGATTAGCATCTGAACTCTCTAGGAAGAGCCTTTGAAAGACTGGCGAAGTGTCCTTGAAATACCTCAGGGCAAACCTTAAAAAAAAGAATCATTTTCATTGGTTGGTGGGAATATCCAAGTACACTTCTCTATTCTAAAGCAGGACCAAAGAACATAACAGAACTTCTAAGGTTCTAAGAACACAGGAAAAAAAATACTAAAGCCACCTAGTCCTAAGATAGTAGCATATTCAAGTTTAGGAACCAGGATCATGGCATGGGGTACCTGACTCAGAAGATACAAATGTCTAAGTTTATTACCCACAAAAGCAGAGGGACTTATAACGAGAGTTTACGACAAAAAATGCACTCATTTCCAAAAACATTTATTGAATTCTCACTACCATCCAGACATGTGAAGCTGGGTGTGGGGACACACAGTAGTAATCCCAGTACTTGGGAGGATTGCAGGGTGAAAACCAGCCTTAACAACTTAGCAAGGCCCTGTTTAAACAAAAAAACAACAAGAAGTCAGGTGCCATGGTGCATACCTTTAATCCCAGTATTTGGGAGGCTGAGACAGAGGATCACAGGTTCAGGGTCAGAGTGCAGTAACTTAGTGAGACCCTATTTCAAAGTAAAATAACATAACATAACATAACATAACATAACATAACATAACATAACATAGGGCTGGGGTTGTAACTCAGAGGTAGAATGCCCCTGGGTTCAATCCTCAGTAATGCACGCACGTTCATCTGAACCTGGGAAAGAAGAGAAGAGATGTGTGTGGTACTGGGAATTGAACCCAGAGGCATTCTACCTCTAAGTTACACCCCCAGACCGATTTTATTTCTTATTTGGAAACGGGGTCTCACTAGGTTGCTGAGAGACTCACTAAACTGCTGAGGCTGTCCTTGAACCTGCGATCCTCCAGTCTCAGCCTCCCAAGTACTAGGATTACAAGCATGTGCCACCACGTCCAACTTTAGACTACCTCTTAAAGGAGGAAGAAATGCTCATGACAGTGTGAAGAAATAGGTATTTCATGAAGATGAAAGATAAAATTCAAAAGGCTGGGCATGGTGGCAAATACCTGTAATCCCACCTATTCAGGAGGCTGAGGCAGGAGAATCACAAGCTTGAGGCCAGACAAGGCAACTCAGCAAGACCTTGTCTCAAAATAAAAAATATAAAGGTAAGCCAGACGTAGTGGTGCACATCTGTAAACCCAATACTTGGGAGGCTGATATAGAAGGACTGCAGGTGTGAGGACAGCCTCAGCAACTTAGCACAGCCCTCTGCAACTTAGTGAGACCCTGTTTCAAAATAAAAAAATAAAAGCCAGGCGTGGTGGCACACGCTTGTAATCCCAGTACTTCGGAGGCTAAGACAGAAGGATCGCAGGTTCACAGCCAGCCTCAGCTACTTAGTGAGGCCATCTGCAACTTAGTGAGACCGTTTTGAAATAAAGAATAAGAAATAGGGCTGGGGGTATAGCTCGGAGGTAGAATGCCCCTGGGTTCAATTCCCAGTTCCACAAAAATAAATAAATAAATAAAAAATAAGAATCAAGCGTGGTGGCGCATGCTAGTAATCCCAGTACTTGGGAGGCTAAGACAGGAGGATCACAGGTTCAAAGTCAGCCTTGGCAACTTAGCGAGGCTCTCAGCAACCTAGTGAGACTCTGTTTCCAAATAAGAAATAAAATCGGGCTAGAGGAGGGCTTAGAGGTAGAATGCCTCTGGGTTCAATCCCGAGTACCAAAATAAATAAATAAATAGGGCTGGGGGGGTTATAACTCAGAGGTAGAACAGCCCTGGGTTCAATCCCCAGTACCACAATTAAAAAATAAAAAGGTAGCCAGGTGCAGTGGTACATGCCTGTAATCTCCATACTTGGGAGGCTGAGGGTCACAGGTTTAAGGCTAGCCTCAGCAATTTTTTGAGACTCTCAGCATCTTAACAAGACCCTGTTTCAAAACTAAAAAATAAGACAGGTGTGGTGGTACACACTTGTAATCCTAATACTTGGGAGGCTGAGATAGGAGGATCCCAAGTTCACGGCCAGCCTCAGCAACTTAGTAAGACTCCGTTTCAAAATAAAAAATAAAATAGGGCTGGGGGTGTAGCTTGGAGATAGAACACCCCTGAGTTTAATCCCCAGTATCGCACAAATAAATAAACAAATAAATAAATAAATAAATGAGATAAAGGGGGCTGAAGATAGGGGTAGCTTGAAGGTAGAATGCTCCTGGGTTAAATCCAAATATATTCCTGATCTTTGACCAGATTTCTGGCCTGACCTCCTAAAATTCTTATAATTTCCTAAGTGGTAACATCAATAATGATGAAAGGAGCATCTTTTGTTAGTCCCAACAACCTCTTTTCAACCACACCCGGGCTTATGTTAATGGCTGATGAGGGGACCTTTAAAAAGCACTTAAGGATGGGGGGCTGGGTGACAGAACTAACCCTATGATCAGAGGGTTGGAGCTTTCAGGCCAACCCCCCAGATCTTTGGGAAAGAGAAAAAGGACTGAAGTTTGAGCTGATCACCAATGCCCAATGATTCAATCAATTATGACTACATAAAGAAGTTTTCCTAAAAACCCAAAGGAGGGGGGGTTCTAAGAACTTCCAGGCTGGTGAGCACGTGGAGGTGCTGGCAGGGTGGAGTGCCTGGGGAGAAGGCAGGGAAGCTAAGTGCCTCCTCCCCCATACCTTCCTTCTTATGCATCTCTTCCATCTGGCTATCTCTGACTCCTATCCTTTTCCAATAAACTTGTACTCTGGTATGTAAACTGTTTTCCTGAGTTCTGTGAGCCATTCCAACAAATAGAACACAGAAGGTATCAGAGAACCTTTGATTTTTAGCCTGTTAGAAGGCTGTTAGTGATACCTCAGATTTGAGATTGGTGTCTGAAGCAGGGAAAGGGGAGCCAGGTGTGGTGGCACACACCTATAATCCCAGTACTTAGGAGGCTGAGACCGGAGGATCACAGGTTCAAGGACAGCCTCAGCAATGTAGTGAGACTCTCAGCAACCTAGCAAGACCCTGTTTCAAAAATAAAAAAATAAGCCGGGCGTGGTGGCGCACGCTTGTAATCCCAGTACTTTGGGAGGTGGAGACCGGAGGATCCGGGTTCGCGGCCAGCCTCAGCGCGCATGCGCGTGCGATCAATCTCTCTCTCTCTCTCCTCTCTCCTCTCTCTCTCTCTCTCTCTCTCTCTCTCTCTCTCTACCTAGCGAGGCCCTCCGCCACTT
>PVJS01048244.1:0-15131 GCA_004027185.1 Glis glis
CCGCAAAAAAAAAAAAAAAAAAAAGAAGGGACACTCTTATCCAGCTGGCTGGGGATGAGAACTTTCCCGAGTTCTCATGGGGTTGCAGCAAAAGATCTAGGGACAGTTTAAGATCTTTAAAGATCCCCATGCACTGCAAAGACTATGTGTATAATTCACGATAAAAATACTAACCATAAAGGCTGCTTTTCTAAACCTTCCATAGGTGCCTTCAATTAACTGCATTTCAAGACTGAGCTTCAAATATTTTGAGTGTGCTTGCATGCTTTTCTGGTGCCCAAAGCCCTCACCTAATGTAATCGTCATCCAAGAAGGGCAGTACCAGCCTTCCTGGAGAGAGGCTGCCAGACCCCGCCTAGCTTTCCAGGGAAGGAGAGCTACAAAGGAGGCAGGGGTGCCTGGCTGAGGAGGCTGCAGGGAAACTCAAGGATACAGGGCAAGAGTGGCGCTGAGGGATCTGACCCTGGGGCTTTTCCTTGGGAGCCCGGGACATGCCTTGGGCCCTGCCTCTGGCAATGGAGTTGACCTGGGCTTCTGGGGTTCATGCCTCTGTCTTCCCCTCACCCCGATCCATCAGCAAACTCTCATGATTCTCCCTCCTGAATAAACTTTGAATCTGGTCAGTTCTCTCCACCTCTACTGCCACCTGCCAGAGCCACACCACCACCACTTCATCTGGGACCACTGAGATGGCCTCTTAATTGCTCCCCCTCCTGCCCTTCTAATCTAGTCTCCCTCTGCAGCAGAGCCAGTGAGTTTTAAGCCTTGTTACCTAGATTACACCCCCCCATGACTTCCCATTACAGGTAGAAAACCTAGATTTGCCAGGCATAGTGGTGCATACCTGTAATCCCAGCGACTTGGGAGGCTGAGGCAGGAGGATAGCAAGTTAGAGGTCAGCTTAGGCAATTTAGCAAGACCCTGTCTTAAAATAAAAAATAAAAAGGGGCTGGGAATGTAGTTCAGTGGTAGAGCACCCCTGGGCTGAATCCCTAGTATTGCAAGCAAGCAAGCAAACAAACACACCTCAATTTCTTACCTGTTCTCTCAAAGCCCTGCAAAGTTTGGCTCAGCGAGCCTTGCCGCCTGGATACCTTCCTGATGTTTCAGGCTGGGTCTTGCCTCAGGGCCCTCCCACCTGCTGTTTCCTCGATCTGGACCACTCTTGCACTGGCTTTTTGCATCTCAGCTTAATATGATGTCTCTCTTTCTTTCTTTCTTTCTTTCTTTCTTTTTTTTTTTTTTTTTTTGGTGTGTGTGTGGTACTAGGGATTGAACCCAGAGGCATTCTACCTCTGAGCTATGCCCCCTGACCCTTTTTTATTTTTTGTTTTGAAACAGTCTCATTAGGTTGCTGAGAGTCTCGCTAAATTGCTGAGGCTACTCTTGAACCTGCAATCTTGTCTCAGCCACCCAAGTACTGGGATTACAGGCATGCACCACCATGCCCGGCTTGATATGATCTCTTTAAAGAGCTTGTGGCTCACCACCACCATACTTAAAGGCATGGGTATTCTTTCTTTCCTGTATAAAACCTAATTATATTTATTTAGGAAGAAAAGAAAAGAAAAAGCACTTGTGATCCTTTCTCATCCAGAGAAAATCACTATTAACATTTTGGTGTGTACCTTGTTCTGTTCCCCTTCCCAATTTATAAAACTAATATGTACTTAGGGAAAATGCAAACAGCCCAGCAGGTGCAAAGTATCTGCCAGATTTTTAGAAAGGACCACCTTGCCTTCGAATCCACCCTTAGCTTCTTTTCTTCTTTCATACCCTAATCAGGAGCCTATAGGCAGTTGTGTGCTGGTTTGTCTTTTCCATTAAAATGCAAGCTCTGTGGGCGGGACCTTGGTCCTGTTCTCGATACTTTCCCGCTCATGCGCGGGACCTGGTAGGTGCTCACCATATTTTCCTTCACTGAATGAGGAGACGAGGCCGTGAACTTACTTTGGGGCCCAGACCTAAAAGGAGGGGTGGACAGAGTCGAGGATAGCTGGGGATCGGAGGGGGACCAGGGAGGTCCTGAGAGGCCCCGCCCCTCCTCACCGCCCGCCCCTGCCCCGCCCCCAGGAGCCATGGAAGTACACATCCCTGAAGACCCGGTGGTGGCCCTGGTGGGCACCAATGCCACTCTGCGCTGCTACTTCTCGCCCGAGCCCGGCTTCAACTTGACACAGCTCAACCTCATCTGGCAGCTGACGTACACCAAACAGCTGGTGCACAGCTTCGCCGAGGGCCGGGACCAGGGCAGCTCCTACGCCAACCGCACGGCGCTCTTCCCAGACCTGCTGGCCAAGGGCGACGCGTCCCTGAGGCTGCAGCGCGTGCGCGTGACCGACGAGGGCAGCTTTACCTGCTTCGTGAGCATCCGGGACTTCGGCAGCGCTGCCGTCAGCCTGAAGGTGGCAGGTGAGCTCCAGGAGTGGGGTGCCATCCTTATCTCTCCCACAGCCTCTTACCCACTGCCTGGCCGCTGGCCCCAGAACGCAAGCCCCAGTGCTGACCCGCGTACCCACAGCCCCACACATCCTTGTCCCCCATCACTTCCCCTGCCCGTTCCTTACCTCTGACCTTTGTCTTCTGCCACCCTCCAGCCCCCTACTCAAAACCCAGCATGACCCTGGAGCCCAACAAGGACCTGCGGCCTGGGGACATGGTGACCATCACCTGCTCCAGCTACCGGGGCTACCCCGAGGCCACGGTGTCCTGGCAGGATGGGCAGGGTGCGCCCTTGACTGGCAACGTGACCACGTCGCAGATGGCCAACGAGCAGGGCTTGTTCGACGTGCACAGCGTGCTGAGCGTGCTGCTGGACGCCGACGGCACCTACAGCTGCCTGGTGCACAACCCGGTGCTGCAGCAGGACGCGCACGGCTCGGTCACCATCACAGGTGAGGGGAACCTGGAGGGAGCGACCGCCGCTTGTCTAGACCTACGCTGGAATTTCAGGAGATTCGGGTGATCAGAAGATTTTTTTTTTTTTTTTTTTTGCGGTACCGGGGATTGAACCCAGGGGCATTCTACCTCCGCGCCACACCCCCGGCCCTATTTTTTATACTTTATTTTAAAACCGGGTCTCATGAAGTTGCGGAGGGCCTCACTAGGTAGAGAGAGAGATGGAGAGAGAGAGAGAGAGAGAGAGAGAGCGAGCTGAGGTTGGCTGCGAACCCGGATCCTCCGGTCTCCGCCTCCCAAAGTACCGGGATTACAAGCGTGCGCCACCACGCCCGGCACTCAGAAGATTTTTTTAAAAAATCACTTTCATAGAGAATTCAGATGCCTTAAAGGCTGTAAGAAGTCTGTGAGGGCCTTGCTTTAATGAGCCTATGAGTATCATTCATAATATTTGCTCTCCTGGCGTACTTTGGTGCTTATCCTTCGTATGTAGAGGAGGAAGTACCTGCCTGGAATCTGGGGACAAAGGCGGGAATTCTGGGGCAGCCAGAGGCCTGCCCAGGGACATGGTGAGGGTGCTTTCCAATGGGGACTTCTCTGGGTGATGCGGTGTTGCTGAGCCCACGGGCACCATCTGATTGGGAAGGCCTGAGAGACAGCGGGGCCTCTCCTGGTGGTCAGCTCCCCACCTCACCTGGATCCAGATCTTCTCCCAGGATGGGGCTCCACCCGGGCATCAGATTGGCTGGGGCTGACTCTGCTGCCCCCATGTGGTCAAACTCGAGATCCCAGTCACCCATTGAGTAATTCCCTTATCTCAGGGTTCTTGGTCCTACCTAGCCCAGGCCAGCATCACTTGTGTGGGGTCACCTTCTGGCCAAGGGAGACAGTTGGTGTCTGCATTTGGCCCTGAGAAGTCTTTGTCCAGTCCTTTCATAGTCCTGTTTGCTCAGTCCCACTACACAGTCCCTCCCTCTGGGCCACCTGAGCTTTCCTAGGGCCCACCTACATCCCTGAGGACAGGACAGCAGGTTCTGTGTGTCCCTTCTCATTTCTCTTCCTACAACTTCTGCCTAATCTCCAACCCACCCCACCCAGCTTCTTCTTTTTTTTTTTTTTTTTTTTGGTACTGGGGATTGAACTCAGGGACATTCTACCTCCGAGCTACACCCTCCACTCTTTTTAATTTTTTTAAATTTTGAAATGGGGTCTCACTAAGTTGCTGAGAGTCTCACTAAGTTGCTGAAGCTGGCCTCGAACCTGTGATCCTCCTATCTCAGCCTCCCAAGAACCGGAATTTCAGGTGTGCACCTCCACACCTGACTTGAAAATTTTTATTTTACACTTTAATAGCTAATATTTAAAGGGGTTTCATTTAGGCTAGTGTTGCCAAGCATGTTTCACAAAAGAGGAAACTAAGGTCCAGAGAGAAGAGGGAACTTCCCCAAGGCCACAGACCAGCACTGTGCCTCTGAATATTTTGGGAGCCAGGTACCTTTGAAAATTTCACAAGTTATAAATGCAGTAGTTTTTATTTAACGTGGAGGGTTCATGGCCTCTCCAACTCATCTGCAGGGGTCTGTGAACCTTGGCTCCTGCACCCAGCAGTGAGTAGATCAGTTAGGATCTGTATCCAGGTTTGGCCTCTCAGCCTAATTTTCCCTCCTCCCCACCAGCCGCCCTCCTGATTTTGTGAGAGTAGATCTGGCCTACTTTGGAGCCCTTGGCCTGCATTTTGTTCGTGCAGCTTTGTGCCTTGTCAAACATTCTGGGATTCAGACTCTCAGTCCTCCAGCTGGTCTCCCACACCTGACGGGGGTGAGCGACGTTGAGTGTGGCGTGCCAGGCCTCTCTGCGGAGAGGGCTTTCTGGAGCAAGAACTAGACATAGAGCCCTAAGACGTGAGTCTGAGCCCTGGCTGGCTCCGTCCTTTTACTGGGTGAATGAAGGGTCTGATCCGAGTTGCAGGCACCACCACCAGCCTAGGGGTGAACGCAGAGACCCTCCCTTTGGGTATTTCTTTTTTTTTTTTTTTTTTTGCGGTACCGGGAATTGAACCCAGGGCGTTCTACCTCGGAGCTACACCCCCGCCCCTATTTTGTATCCTTTATTTTGAAACCGGGTCTCACGAAGTTGCAGAGGGCCTCACTAAGTAGCTGAGGCTGGCCACGAACCCGGATCCTCCCAAGTACTGGGACTACAAGCGTGCGACCACGCCCGGCTCTCCCTTTGGTATTTCTGTGGCTCTGACCCCTCCTCTGCTGCCAAAGCCCCAGCTTGGGGTTTCTAGGCTGACAGACCCTTTCTTTCCTTCCTTCCTTCCTTCCTTCCTTCCTTCCTTCCTTCCTTCTTTCTTTTTCTTTGGATTGAACCTAGGGGCACTCTATCACTGAGCCACACCTCCAGCCCTTTTAATTTTTTATTTTGAAACAGGGTCTCACTGAGTTGCCCAGGCTGGCCTCAAACTTGCCATCTTCCCACCTCAACTTCTCAAGCAGCTGGGATTGCCCGGCCAGGGTTTCCTTCTTAGTGCTTGTTGGATGGGTCCTCCTGGTCACCCATGTCAGCTCTTGCTCCTGCTCACGTGGGTGATGGGTTCCTTTGCTTCCAGTGGCCAGAGCGGCAGTCGTCCAGCCATGCCAGCTGAAGGTGATGTCTGCGGCAAGGCCTGCCCTGTGCACTTGTGCCGGTGCCTCTGCAGCAGGCGGGCTGAGGGCCCTGCTGGCTGCGCTGCTGGTGCCCTCTGCAGCTGGCCCTGCACTGCTGGTGCCCTGGTCACTCAGTGTCTCCAGAGAGCACAGGAAAGCAGCACTGTCCTTGCTAGATCTTTTTTCCCTGAGGCTCTGCCCAGGACCGCTCAGCATGGGACTAGGCTGGAGGGTGGTACAGGTGATGGAGTCACATACGCTTACATAAAAGACCAAGGTCCTCAACTCCTCTACTGACATGAGCTGTGAGGCAGGAGGGGCCTCAGTGTCTCATGTGAATATTCTCCTGCCAAGGCTCCCCCAGACCTACATGAATCCTTGGGGA
Source organism: Glis glis (assembly GCA_004027185.1). NCBI lineage: Eukaryota > Metazoa > Chordata > Mammalia > Rodentia > Gliridae > Glis > Glis glis. The sequence goes on from PVJS01048244.1 coordinate 5,932, forward strand.
AATATACCCTCACGCCAGGGCCCTCATCTGTATGCAGAACTAAGCACACACTTTCTGTAAAGGACCAGACAGTAAATGCTTTGTGGGCTATGTACCCTCTTTACTGATGATTTCTCTCCCTTCTCCTCCTCCTCCTCTGCTGCCGCCTTCTTCTTCTTCTTCTTCTTCTTCTTCTTCTTCTTCTTCTTCTTGTTCTTCTTCTTCTTGTTCTTCTTCTTGTTCTTCTTCTTGTTCTTCTTGTTCTTCTTGTTCTTGTTCTTCTTCTTGTTCTTGTTCTTCTTGTTCTTCTTCTTCTTCTAGTTCTTGTTCTTGTTCTTCTTCTTTTTCTTGTTGTTGTTGTTGTTCTTCTTCTTCTTTCTCTCTCTCTCTCTCACGCACACACACATACACACACACACACACACACACACACACACACACACAAATGTAAAAACTAATACTAGTGCTCAGGAGCTCTACTAAAACAGGCCACGTGGGCCATAGTTTAGCGATTCCTGGTCCACAGATGGAGGTAGCACAAGGTGGGGCTGAAGTAGTCAGGAGGGCTGCCTGGGGAGGTGACCTTTCAGCTAGGTGGAGAGTTTGGGAGCACTCTAGGAAGGGGAGACTGGCAGCAATGGTGCAGAGGCTGGAAGGAGCCAGGTGTCTGCAGACAATGGAGGGGAGGCCAGTTTGGCTGGAGTAAGAGGTTCTTGTAGTGAAATGAGAAAGAACTGCTGGGAGAGGGGAAGTGGTAGCCAGATTATACAGTTCCCCAGATCATTCAGAGAAGACTGAATCGTCGTTCTAAAACCAGTAGGGCCCACAGGAGGTTCGTGAGCGTTATTCTGCATTATTGGCTTTCCAGGCCTCTCAGGATGAGGCAGGTCTGCATCAGCCGCAGCCATGTCAGGGTTTGGGGGTGAATAGGGAGAGGCAGTGGGGACCTAAATGAGCTTCATTCACAATGTTGGGGCTCAGTGAGGGTGGGACCCACGATTCACACCTTGGAGCCAGAGGGTGCTGTCCTTAGGGGGACGGGGCCAGGCATGACGCTTTCCTTCTCATCTTTCCTCCCTCAGGACAACCCATGACATTCCCCCCCGAGGCCCTGTGGGTGACTGTGGGGCTCTCGGTCTGTCTTGTTGCCCTGCTGGTGGCCCTGGCCTTCGTGTGCTGGAGAAAGATCAAACAGAGCTGTGAGGAGGAGAATGCAGGTGAGTGAGAGAGAGGATGAGTGTGTGTGTGTGTGTGTGTGTGTGTGTGTGTGCGCACGTATGCATGTGTCTTGGGGTGTGTTGTCTTGATCCATTTTGTGCTACTATAACAGAATACCTGAGACTGTGTAAGGTAAAGAACAGAAATTTATGAAGTCTAGTGTCAAAGTGCTGGCTTTGCTACATCATCACAGTGCAGAAGGTGAGAGGGAGGGCCAGAGGGGCAGCACCAGTCCACCCCTGAGGGTGCAGCCCTCGTGGCCTAATCAGCTCTTAAAAGTCCCGCCTCTTTAATACTGCAACATGGCAAATTTCAACATGAGTTTAGGAGGGGACAGACATTCCAACCATAGCAGTTGCTGTCTGTGACGTCACGATGAGTGTCTAGTGACAGTAGACATGAGTGTGAGCGGGAGGTGGCAGCTGTGGAAGGCTGTGGTGCTACAAGAGGACGAGCGTGTCCGTGTAAACAAGTGTGATAAATGAGTAAGTCCTGCATGTGCCTGAGGGCAGGTATAGGGCACGGAACTTGGGTAGCACACTGAGCGTTTTGGTGGGTTTGCACGTCACTGGGTAAGTGTGTGTCTGCCTCAGAGTGTGCAGAGCCTCAGGCTGCTGCCATCTGTGGGCTGAGAGTCAGTGTGAGTTGACTGTGGTGATTGGTAGGTGGGGGAGTGGACATTGGTGGATGGTACATGGGCGGACAGATGCATGACAGTGGATAGGTAGCCAGTGGCTGAGAGATGGCTAGGAGTCAGGAACAAGAGTGTAGAAGTGATTGGTCAGTTGCAGGTAGGTGACAGTCTGTGCCGTGGACGGCCGGGTGGGCTGGTGGAAGGATGAGCGGATGGACAGAAGGTGGGTGCACATGTTGGTCAACTGGGCTGTTGAGCAAGTGGGCAGGTGAGGTGATGGGGCTGGTGGACCGGTGTGGGGATGAGCAGATGGTCCCTGGCTGGGTGAGTGGTGGGCCCCAGGCCGGGGCCCTTTTGTCCTGTCCCAGGCTTGGCTCTGCTCTGGTGTCAAAGCTCAACCCTGTCCAGCATTTGGATGGCAGGTGATGCCCCAGGCAGGGAAGGGCAAGGATGAAAGCAGAGCTGGAAAGGTTCCGTTCACTCTGAGTTCTTGTCTTCCAGCAGCTGAGGACCAGGATGGGGATGGAGAAGGAGCCAAGACGGGTGAGTCTGAGCTTGGAGCTGGCCCGCTTGCCTCCAGGGACACAGGGAAGGAGAGAAGGCTTTGGGAGCTGGAGGGGCCAGATTTGCTTTGAGGTTTGAAAGAAGTGTGTTGCCTGGACTGAGGCCTCCCATCCTGGACAGGCTGCTGCTCTTTTTCTTTCTTTCTTTCTTTCTTTTTTTTTTTTTTTGTGGTGCTGGGAATTGAACCCAGGGGCACTCTACCACTGAGCTTCACCCCAGACTTTTAATTTTTTATTTGAGACAGGGTCTTACTAAGCTGCTGAGGCTAGCCTTGAACCTGTGATCCTCCTGTTTCAGCCTTCCAAGTACTGGGCTTACAGGAATGCACCACCACACCAGCTCCTGGAGAGGCTGTGCTTCGCTCCTAGGTGGAGCTCCTGATTCCCTCCCATGAGCTGCTTCAGTTCCCCCTTGGCTCAGCCACCAGGGCCGATGTCACCTGATTGACCCTGCACTGTGCAGTCTGGGGGCTTCTAAGGGCTTCAAAGAGCAGGGCCTCAGGAGACAGGGCGGTCTGGGCCGTCTCCTACAGAGTGGCCTTCAGCAAGTCGCTGTGCCTCTCTGGCCTGTTTCTTCAAATGTAAAATGGGCAGAACAGACCCATAGGTTCTCTGGGCTAAGTTAATGAGATAATGTATAGAAAGGCCGAGTACCATATCTGGTGCCTAGCAAGCAGAGTCCTGTCATCATTACGCAGATAGCTGAGGACAGCCCTGGTCTGTGTAACTTTGGACGAGGTGCTCTGCTCCTCCGGGCTTCCTCTGTGAGATGTCATCCTGGCCCCACTCTGATGGCACACCGTGCTGCTGCGACTGCACAGGAAGGTGCTCTGCAAAGCGTGGTGCTGTAGGCCTGGAGCCCTGCTTGGGGTGGGTGCTGAGACCCGGGTGTCTGCCGCCACTGGAGGCCTCAGTTCCAGGAGCACCTGGACTGGGAGAGGCAGGTTCCCGCTGAGCCATCTGGGACAGTTCCAGTTGACACCACTTCCCTCCCCACCCCCGCGGAAGGAAGAGCAGGAGATCGACACCTTGGGACTGCTATAAATTATGCCAATTAATTCTCTGCCTGTCGGTGCCCGTGTGGCAGGCGTGGAGGCAGCCCTGGGATCAGGCCTCATTTTTCATGCTCAGAGGCAGGTGTAGTCGGCAGAAGGGAGGGAGTGGGGAGAGCAGGCTGGCTGGGGAGTTGGTCAGCCTCAGCTCCACACAATCCCGGGCACCCCCCGAGGACATCTGTAAATGGGCCAGCCTCCTGAAGCTCCTCACTTGACCCTTGTGTGTGGAGTGGGCTCAGTGCACCCCCACTTCTCCAGCTCCCGGGAGGGCAAGGTGCTTGTCCCCATTCTCTAGATACAGAAAACCAAGGCCCAGAGGGGGCGTGACAAGGAGCTGGGACTTGTGGACTGAGGCTTGGGACAACACTGTCAGCCCCTCTTCTGGCGCTGTGGTGATGCCCCATCCTGCCCCTCTCTTCCTCCTGCCCCTTCCTCCCGACCCTTCCTGCCCTCACTTCTCCCTGTGCCTGGCTCTCTACCCCCACCCACCTCCACAGTTCCTCCCTCACTGTATTGCCTTTTTTTTTTTTTTTTGCAGCCCTGCGGCCTCTGAAACACTCTGAAAGCAAGGAAGGTAAAGACACATGGGGCCTGAATTCCACGTCTGTGCACTTGCGCATGTGTGTGGGAAGCTGGGGAGGGCAGGTGGTCATCACCCTGTTGCTGGTGACCTGAGGCTCCTCCCCTGGGGAGATGGCAGAGGGCTGACTAACCCAGGTCCCAGCTGCTCCAGTAGAACCTAAGTGTGACAGAGACTTACCCAGCGTAGTCTTCAAACTGCCAAAGGCCTAGAGCCGGGTTCCACTCTCTTGGATTCTGTCCTCTTCAACCTGAAGCTTCCATCCCCAGGCCCAGGGGCGGCTCCAGCTGCCATGCCCTCCAGAGGCAGGGGGCGGGGAAGAGGAATGGAGGAAATGTGTCTTTCTAGGGCTCAGCCAGAAATAGCTCACATTGCTTCTGCTTACATCACATTGGGCAGAACCTAGTCACATGACCCCTAACCCATGTGAGGCTAGAAAAGTTCTCAGCCGGGCCGTCAGGTTCCTGGTGCACAGCATGAGGTTAGTCAGCACCAACAGTTGCTCTCATTCATACTATTATAACACTGACAGGACGGTTACATTAGGAAACCTAGGAAATCAGTTGTCTCCCTCCCTGTTGTTCGGAACCAAATGAGCATGGAAGAACCGAGCAGACAGGTGAGAGTGTTAGCTTGGTGCCCGAAGAGAGTTGCCGGAGAACGTGGCCCTGCGGGTGAAGCAGTGGGCTTCCTGATCCTGCTCCCCATCTCTGGCCACACTGGATAACCCAGATGGGAGAGCCCCTTTGCCTGGGGAGACAGACCCCAACGAATGGGAGAAGGAGAGGCAGGGTAGCGTGTACCCAAGGGCCTTCTGAACTCTCCCCTCAGCCAGGATGTGGAGCAAGGCCTGGCATGGGTGCGCTGGGTATTCCCGTACATGGAGACCGGAGCCAGAGGGACAGAGCCTCCCCACAGCAGCTTTCTTAGGGACATCCATGTGGGAAGGGGAAAGGACTTCCTGCCAGAGGGGGGACTTGGGCCCGGCCTTGGAAGGTGGGTCAGATAGACAAAATGGGGAGATGGGAAGGGAAACATGTTCCAGGCAGAGACCAGAGCGGGGGGAGGTATGTAGAGTGATGGGCCAGTAGGATGGAGAGAGGTGGATGAAGTGAGGGGGGCCCCCTCAGGGGCCTCCCTGGTCCTGCCCAGCTCCTGTGTCCATGCCTGCGCCTCCAGGGCCGCGGTTAGCACGGGCAGGGTGTGGGACTTCTGTAGCTAGTCTCACGTGTACTCCCCACCTGAATGTGTGACCCAAGTGCCTGGGCTTCTGGCATAGTTGCAAGAATAGAACTTCTTGAATCTAATGCTTTTCCCTCCTCCCCCTTTTTTCTTCCCATTATGAAATGCAGATGATGGACAAGAAATAGCCTGACCAGGAGCTACTGCCCCTACCTGGGGACTCCCACCCTCTGGCTGTACTGGGGCCTGTGTGAGCCCGCTCCCAACAGAGGGGTCCTGCTCTGGCAGGTCTGCACAGTCTCCAAAGGATGCGGTACATAGAGCACCCCGCAGCCTTATTTCTCTAATGGACATGATTCCCGGGTCATCCTGCTGCCTTACTACCCCAGTGACACGATACACGAATCGCCCTGCTGCCTTATTACTTATGGACACAGTGCACAGGCCACCCCACGTCCTTGTCTCTCCTAGTCATCCTGCTGTCCTATTTCTCCAGTGACACGATACACGAATCGTCCTGCTGCCTTATTTCTTCTGGACACAGTACACAGGCCACTCCACCTTCTTATTCCTCCAAAGCCACATGGACCATCTGGCTGCTGTTTTTCTCCAAAGAACACAATATTCAGACTAACCTTATGCCTTATTTCTCCAAAGACACACTACACATTCACCCGTTGCCTTGTTTCTCCCATGGCCCTGATACATTAGTTACCATTTCTCAACCTGTTCCCCAAACTGCGTGTAATTGCATCTCCTCAGCATCTGGTTGAGTCTAAAGCTGTTTCTCCTGCCTCCTGCTCTGGCCCCCAACCTCAGCCTTCTCCCTCCTGCACTAAAACCCAGCACACTCCCCGCCACACACACAGGTGTGCAGAGACCTGCAGCTGCACGTGCTGGACCGCGTGCACACTTCCCCACCTGGTCTCTGGGCTGCCCTGGGCTGCGCCTGAGCTGCTCTGCCGCCCTCCCCACAGGAAGCAGGTGTCTGTCACCCTGATTCTCTGGGGCATCTGCAGAGGGCACCCTGGGAGTCCGTTCTTATCCCTCTTCTTTTCCCACCTTTGGAGTCTCTTCCGTTCATGGACCTGGTAAATGAATGTTTGTCGAACCCCCAAGGCGGTCAGCCATGTGTTGGGTGCCAGGGGCCTACGTGAGAAGCCGAGTCTCTCCCTTGGGATCGCAGCCTCCAGCTTGGAAACAGCTGTGCTATGGCCTGTGGCTCCTGCGTGCTCCCCACCGCTCCCTTCTGCTGTTCCCCACAGCTTCTGGGATACCTCACCCCCATTCTGCCCCCGCTCCCTCCGCAGAGCCTGGAGTGGGGCAGAAACCTGGAGAGGGGACGCAGCCCCTCGCCACGACGGGAGAATCAGGTGGTTTCTAAGGCCCTTCCCAGGCATGAACTGGTGGGCAGGAGGCCAGGGCCTCTGCAGCAGCCGCACAAGCGAAGCCAGGGCCTCCTCACTGGCTGGAGCCTGCAGCAGGGAGCGCGGAGGGGACTGCCTCCCCACCATGGTGCTATTCTGGGGCTGGGCAGACACCTCCTGGCTTGTTTCTGGCCAGCCCCCGCCTCCGGTGGAGCACAGCTCCTGATGTCCTCCTGTCTTCCTGATGGCACCTCTCCCTGCCCCCATGGGAGCGGAGACACGAGGATTTCTAATTTAAATGTGAGACTCTGTAAACTGGGGTGTACTTTGGGAAAAATAAACGCCTTTGTCAAAAGCCTCTCTGTGTAGCCTTTGGAAGCAGTGGGGGAGGGGAGGGGATGCAGCAGGAAGGAGTCCCTCAGGCAGGAGTAGGGATGCCTGGGTCTCTGTGGCCCTGTGGGCCCCCTCAATGTTCTGGCTTCATTTCCCTCCTGGGAAAGTGAAGCTGGTTGACCAGAAGGCCAGGCTCTTTGGTCACTGGGGGAGGGGGCGGGGTTCATCTGATTTCTTTGCCTCAGGAGACTCAGCTGGGCGCGGTGGCACACCTGTAATCCTAATACTTGAGAAGCTGGTCCAGGAGGATCACAGGTTTGAGGCCAGCCTCAGCAACTTAGTGAGACCCTGTTTCAAAACAAAAATTGTAAAAAAGGTCAGAGGGCTGGGGATATAGCTCAAAGGTACAGTGGTGCTTGATAGTGCTTGATTCAAAGGACTGGGGTCAGACAAGATGGTGATACTTCCAAGTGGAAAGTTCTGGGCACTGCGCGCATGGAATCTCCTCCCTGTAGTTGGGGCCACACACTGGCTGTCCGGGTGATTTTGTAGGTTGGGCACAGTGACCCGGAGCCAGCTGTCTGAACCTGTTTGCCCATCTGCAAAACAGGTATGGTAACCAGTTCTTTTTCTTTCTGTAGGGCCTGGGGTCAGGCTCAGACAGGACACTGTTTTTATTTTATTTTATTTTATTGGTACGAGAGATTGAACCCAGGGGCTACAACCCAGCAATTTCTATTTTTTTTTTTTTATTTTGAGACAGTCTCACTAACTTGCTGAGGGTCTTGCTAAGTTGCTGAGGCTGGTCTTGAACCTGCAATCCTTCTGTCTCAGCCTCCCAAGTACTGGGATTACAGGCCTGTGGCAGCGTGCTGAGCTCAGAACACTGTATCCAGTGCTGGAAGGGGACCCAGCAGTGGTGGCACTTGCCAGTGGTGGGAGCTGAGGGGTGAGGAAAGTGGCGCGTGCCCTCACGAGCGGTATTTTTAGCTGCCCTTCCTGGGCAGAGCTCCAACTCCTGCATTTTAATGGAGAAATAATTCTCACAGTGCGATAAACTGTAGCCTGCAGGTGTCACGTTCGTGTTGAAGAGGGGACTGAGCGGAGGGTTCATTTGCCTGGCTTGAGGTGTGACCGGAATTCGCCTTTAGGACCGTTTGTATCCAGGCCCGTGATGACCAGTTAGGAGGCCTGACTACTCACCATGATGAGGAAGGCGGTGGGGGGGGGGGGGGTGCGGCTGGGGACAAGTCATCAGGATTCTTCTACTTGCCTGTTACAGAATGTTCTGTTTACACACAGACAAGAATGCCTTCTGTGAGGTCTGTTCAGGGAGAGTCACCTGCCCTAGCCCATCGCAGGAAGTGGTTGCTGCATGAGATGCTGGTCATGTGGGCCAATGAGCAGAGACCCTAGCAGGTTCTGAATTCCATCATTGTCTAAAGATGTAGTTGCAAGCTGAGCACCAGGCACACGCCTGTAATCCCAGTACTTGGGAGGCTGAGACAGGAGGATCGCAGGTTTGAGGCCAGTCTCAGCAACTTAGAGAGATCCTGTTTCAAAATAAAAAGGACTGCCGGGCGTGGTGGTGCACGCTTGTAATCCCAGTACTTTGGGAGGCAGAGACCGGAGGATCCGGATTTGTGGCCAGCCTCAGCTCTTTCTCTCTCTCTCTTTCTTTCTCTCCCTCTCTCTCTCTCTCCTTAGCGAGGCCCTCCGCAACTTCGTGAGACCCGGTTTCAAAATAAAGTATAAAAAATAAAAATAAAAATAAATAAAATAAAAAGGACTGGAGCAGTAGTTTGGAGGTAGAACACTCTTGGGCTCAATCTCCAGTACAAAAAAAAAAAAAAAAAAGAAATCCAGTTTTAAAGTTCAAGTATTAAACTGAGACATTAAGTAAACACCTGGCCATCAATTGCAAGGGGCTCAGAGAAGCAGGAGCTGGAGGCTTGGGTTTGGGGGTGTGGGGTGGGGATGGAGCTGACGGGCAGCAGATCCAAGCACAATGCATGCAGACAATAGAGAAATGTAGCAGTTTCTTTTTTCTAATTTCCCCACTCAGAGGGAAATGTTAAGGGTTTGCTATCCTTCCAAATTTATCTCTACACTTACACATTTATAAAAACAATATCAAGCATATTATTCTGCAACTTTTTCTGTTTTTTGTTACCATTTTCCCAAGTCCATTCTAGAGTGCCATCCTTTTTACTTTTTATATTCATGCATAACCCATATCCAGTGTTTTTTTTTTTTTTTTTTTTTTTTTTTTTTTTTTTTTTTTTTTTT
>PVJS01048245.1:0-15129 GCA_004027185.1 Glis glis
TTTATTTTGAAACCAGGTCTCACGAAGTTGCGGAGGGCCTCACTAAGTAGAGAGAGAGAGAGAGAGAGAGAGAGACAGAGACAGAGAGAGAGAGACAGAGAGAGGGAGAGAGAGCGAGATAGCTGAGGCTGGCCGCGAACCTGGATCCTCTGGTCTCCGCCTCCCAAAGTACTGGGATTACAAGCATGCGCCACCATGCCCGACTTATGTTTTAATTTTTAAAGGAAATATTTAACAATTATAGTAAGCTTCACAGCCACATTCACTCATTCATTTGTTCACCAAATATTTGAGAGACTGTTACAAGCCAGAAACTCTTGTAGGCACTGAGGAGTCTGAAGTATACCAAGTAAAAATTCCTGCCTTCATGGAATTCATATTATTATGGAAAGTTGGAAATACAGATTTTGGATTTTTCAATGTATTTACAATATATAAAGGTCAGATGAGATCATCAAAGGAGTAATTGTAGCTTTTAAAAAAGGAGGGAGCCTAAGTTCTGGCTGTAGAACACTGTTCAGATGAGAAGTACCAGCAAAAGTTCCAAAAAGGAACTGCTAGAGTGGTAGAAGGAAAATCAGAAGAGTGAGGTCTAGAAAACTGAGGAAAAAAACATTTCAAGGAAAAGCGAGTTACCAAAACTATCAAGTGTTGTAAGATGAAAACTGAGAATTGACCTTTGAATTAAGCAACAAGGAGGTCATTGAAGATCTTGACAGGGAGTTTTAATGACGATGGAGGGTACAGCCTGCTGAAGTAAGTGCAAAAGAGAGTAAGAGGAAGTAAGAGACAGGAAATGTATACAACTCTCTCTGGTAGCTTTGCTCTAAAGGGTAGGAAAGAAATGGTAGGGAGGAGGGGAAGGATAGCTAAATGGAGAATTAAGACAGGGAGCTTTCTCATATGGCAGAAATAACCAGGCATGTATGCCTGAGAAGTATTCCACAGAGGAGGACAAAATAGTAAGGTTGTAGGTCAAGGGAAGTGTTACAGGAGCAAAGTCCTTGAATAGGGAAGAAAAGAAAACCACCATGCTGCACTGCCTCCTTAAAAAATTCTTTCACTTATAACATCTTCTTATCAAATACTGAGATAATATAATCAGAAGTACTTGATAAATTTGTAAAGAACATTATAAATGTAAGTTACTATAATAAGATTTTAAAAATCACAAATGGTCAGTTGCTTTGTCTAGCAGCTTTTTAAAAAATTTTAATTTCAGCCATAAATATACTATTGTCTTATCTTCAGCTGTGTGTATTTCCACGTAGGAACATTTACTAAGCATCAAAACATTTCACCTAAAGTACTTTGGGATTTTCCCACACTGGGAATTCAATGTTTAACCTTTCGACCACCCAGCAAGCTAAAAAAAAGTGTTACCCCTTTTATCTTCTTAGACTCCTTTAAATAAGCCTAAAGCCATATGAGAAAGTCAAATGTAATGTTCCTGTGAATAACTTTCTTAACTACTGGCATAGAATCTCATATGTGTCCTATAAGATTCTTCCCATATGATTCTTAAATGTAAATTTAAAAAATTATTTGCTCTTAGCTGTTTTATAAAATTATTAGTACAGTTGCCAACATAAGGAGGAGACTAATACCTCAAATGCTCAGCTTTTTATGTGAAATTGCATATGTTTTTAAATCTTTATTTTTAAAATTTAGAAACCGGGCGTGGTGGCGCACACTCGTAATCTCAGTACTTGGGAGGCTGAGATCGGAGGATTCAGGTTCCTGGCTAGCCTCAGCTACTTAGTGAGGCCCTCCACAACTTAGACCCTGTTTCAAAAAATAGGGCTGGGGATGTAGCTCAGAGGTGGAATGCCCCTGGGTTCAATCCCCAGTACCGCAAAAAAATAAAATAAAATTTAGTAGTAATTTAATATAAAACAAATGTTTTAATGAAACTAATAAGGATAAATAATCTCAATAATTTTGGTTAGTACAAGTGATTTTTATTTTTCATCTTCCATTCTTCATTTTCATTTCTCTGTTTCTTGGTTGCTAAAAGGTAATGCATAGTACAGTGCTTAGGTAACTGTTTCAAGTTGCCTCTGTATGGTATTGTCAGCTTGTAGGCATCAGTTTCTCTAATTGTCTAGTGGAGAATTCTCTATCTGGCATTTAATCTTGCCTCCCTGGGAAAACCAGACCTTACCACAAAGTTAATTTTCTAATCGTTGACCTGAAGTAACTTGAGACTGTGTCTTGGCAGTGAGCCTTTGCTTTCTGTTACTTGTAGGAAGGATAATGATGTACTCTGTTGCCTGAAGGCCCTAGTTTCCCTACCTTCAGAAGTAATATCTAAGTACTAGTTGCAAAGGTATGAGTTTGGAAATTCCAGGAAGATAATTGCATTGACAATATATTTTTATTTCTTTTGGAAAGATAATTTTAAAAATTCAAGTTTTATCATTTTTGCTACTTTGTTAGCTTCTTATCTTAGCTCGTCAGTATGACTTAAAGGATACACATTGCCTTAAAATGATAATTATTTTTATGAATACATTATATATGTTACTTTATAGGAGTTTTTGAAATTTCTATTTCCACCTAAATCTTTCCATTTTTATAAGTAGAAAAGCTAAGATTTAAAGACCTAGAATGTAGCTCACAATTTTTCAATATGCAAAAAAGGTAGAGCTTTCTAGAGACAGAAGATTTGGTAAACATTTTAACAAATGTGGAACTAATGTCAAGTAGTTAGCATAAAATATTTTTCTAGAAGGTGTAAGATTTAATTTCCTAGAAGGATAAGTATGAAAAAGCAAATTGGAATTTTCTTGTAGCTCAATTTTTATGATTGTATCTTTCTACTGCGTGGCCTCACACTTACAGACAAGAGGACTCATTGCCAGTTCTGAGGTTTGCACTTGGGTAGTTTTCAGCAGGAACTTGGCAATATCTTTTTATGTGAAAAAATTCTAATACTTTAACAAAATTTGCTACATCTAAAAATACTGTTAGCAATACCTTATCTTAAACTTAGATTGTATTTTCCTATTCTGTAAAAAAAGCACTATAAAATTTTTATTTTATTATATTTATTATATTTGCCTAGTTAGAATATGCCCATGTCAAGCCAATAAATTATCATTATATTACTTTTTTTTAATTGGGGATTGAACCCAGGGGTATTCTACCTCTGAGCTACACCCCCAGCCTAATTTTATTTTTATTTGGAAACAGGGTCTCACTAAGTTGATGAGAGTCTCACTACATGCTGAGGCTGTCCTTGAACCTGTCAGCCTCCCAAGTGCTGGGATTATAGGTGTGTGCCACCATGCCCGGTTATGTTATATTTAATAGGTAACATTTGTCAAAATAATAATGTGGTAGTTTCATTGTTTGAAAATCTGATGATATTTTATTTTCAAAGTGAATCTTACTATACTAATGAAAGAAATGAAATTGTTAGAATTTAAAACTTAAATCTATATGTAGGTATGTATTTTCAAGGAATTTTACATTTTATTTCTGTTACTTAGATTTTTAAATTTAGACTTTTAGTTATTGTGGGGGGGGGGTACTGGGGATTAATCCCAGGGGTATTACCTCCAAGCAACACCGCCAGCCCTATTTTATTTTTATTTTGAAACAGGGTCTCGCTAGGTTGATGAGAGTCTCACCACTTACTGAGGCTGTCCTCAAACCTGCAATCTTCCTGCCTCAGCCTCCCAAGTATTAGCATTACAGGCATGTACCACCATACCTGACTTTGTTGGATATTTTGAGTATATCAGTCTGTCACCAAATTTAGTTTAGGAATAACTCCATTTTATAATTATAGAGCAAACATTTGAAAACTGTGATCTTGTTACCTGCAGTTGGTTGAATTCACTTTTTATAAATTAAGGACAATAATGGCAATTACTGCTTAACCTACCCTAGATAATGTGGATTGGTTTGTGAAAGAGAAACAGAAAATATCTGTTTATACTTGACCTCTCTCAACATTTAAGGGTGGAGGACCAGACAGACGCAAATGCTTTCTTAGTTTTACTGCAATGTTTTGTGCAAAGGTCAGAGTTACAGAAGCATGTTGCCAAATTTGAAAAAACAAAACTAGAGACAGTGCACATGCAAAACAGCATTAGATTTCAAGCTAATAGTGGCATGTTTAAGATTTTAGAGACTGCAAACTGTTAACCATGATCTCTTCTCTTCCTCCATAATAGAATATGGATGCTCAGCTCTTTATTTTCTAGCATCCCTTGCACTTAGATGTGGCCAAGTGACTAAGCTCTCTTCAATTGAATGTGAGCAGAAGTGATTTATACCACTTCTGGTCCTGCCTATAAATACTTCTCTCGTTGAACTTCTTCCATGACTTTCTCCCCCTCCCTTGATTGATGATGGCAGAGCCATCATTTCCCTGGGTCTCCAAATGACAACATGAAGCAGATCCTGATCCTACCTCAAACCCTAGTCCTGGTATGTTCTTTCTGGATCCTTATGTAAAAAAGAAATGAACTTATTTCTCACTTCTGTTGTGTTTGAGCCATTACATTTGAGGAATTTAGACTACCCTATTTAATACTAGAGAGGGGATTATTTGCAGAAGGCCTTCGTCATTGGGAAGGAAGATAACTAGTTGTTTTGTTTGTTTTGTTTTGTTTGTTTTGTGGTACTGGCGATTGAACCAAGGAGCATTCTACCTCTGAGCAACATCCCCAGCCCTTTTTATTTTGAAACAGGGTCTTGCTAAGTTGCGGAGAGTCTCACTAAGTTGCTGAGGCTGTCTCTAACCAATGATCCTCCTGTCTTAGCCTCCCAAGCACTGGGATTACAGGTGTGTGCCACCACACTTGTCTAGATGACTAGTTTTTGATGAAAATGAACTAAATTTATCAGCTAGCCTAGTCTCTTATTTTCCTCGTATGAAAGTTCACCCAACTGCTCACTTGTAGGTTGAACCTAACCACAAACACTAAGACCAATAGCAGAATATAAGAAGCTTCAGGTTAATGGCTAATTGGCCATGTGGGCATTGTTAATGTAACTGATCCCTGTGATTTAGCTCTAATCCCCTGTATTTGAATTCCTACCTTATACCCCAGTGACCTTATGCAAGTTTTCCAGGGACTAAATTTCTTCGTTCTGTACTCAGGTTCCTCTTGACATGATCTGCTCATCTCTTCTTTGCATAGTGGACTTCAGCCAATTTGCATGCTGTTTGAACCTCTGAGTATCACCTGTATTCTTGGCTGAGATCCAGAGTCTGGATCTTATATTTGGTTCAGGACTATGCCAAGTAAATCATATGCTATATCTCCCTTACCTTTCCTGTTCTGGCTTTTCATTCCCTCCACTGTTACAACAGTCCTTCATGAAGCGACTCTTGCAATCCTTCAAAATTTGAGCATCTTCCAAGTTGTATTCCTATTTGGTTTTTTGCTCAACAATAATCTGCCTTTTCCTATGTTAGAACTCCCAATATTCATTCAAATTTGAAAAACTAGTCTCCTCCTTCACACTTCCCTAATGCATAACCTGATAAACAGTCTCACCAGATATACCATCCATTTGTTGTTTTCACTTAATTAGTTAAACTTAGAAGAATTTGTGAATTGCATTAGTCTTATTTGGAAAGATATGGAAGCAAATATTGCTCTTTCTAGAGAAAAGAATAATGTATAACTGAGAGAAACCAACTGAAGTATTATATAGGTAGTAACATTGCAGTTACTTTAAGGTTTTAAGTACATAGAAACCACTTTTAAAATCTAGACATGCACCGGGCGTGGTGGCGCACGCCTGAAATCCCAATACTTGGGAGGCTGAGACAGGAGGATCACAGGTTGGAGGACAGCCTCAGCAAGTAGTAAGACTCTCATCAACCTAGCGAGACCCTGTTTCAAAATAAAAATAAAATAGGACTGGGGGTGTAGCTCATATATAGATTGCCCCTGGGTTCAGTCTCCAGTACCACACAAAAAAAATCTAGACATGAGTTTTTATGTGTGCAGTCACTTAGGCGAGGTGCCTGAGAATTGAGTTTTTTAAATTTCAAGGCTTTTACCTGCATCCCTGTGTAAGAGATTTTTTTTACCAGAATTTTTACTCTATTAAAATAATAAACAATCAAAATGAAAACAAACCCCTCAAGCCTCCTCATTGCAACAGATAAACTTAAACAATAATCAACTTTAGTTTTTAAGATGGCATGTTCAAACAACTTTTTAAGATAGATTTCCAGAATAGCTTGGCCCGCTGAGGTACCCAGTAAATGGCTGGAAAGCCCTACCTGTCCTTCTGTAGCCCTGAGAAGTGGTTGATCAGTCAATTTTCAGAAGCACAGAGAGGCCATGGTAAGCAGAAAGTAGACATGCCAACCTACCCTTGGCCCCAGAAAGCAGTGGGCAGCCTGCTCTGAGAAGATCGGCTCCCAGAGGCCATGCAAAGTCACCTGCATAGCCCTCAGACACTGACAGGGACCTGTTTGGGCCACTAGTGTGGCCCAGTGCTGTGGCCCTCAAACACTAACAGGCACCCCACTCCCCTACCAGGCATGCTGCATCATACCTGCCTAGAAACTGATGGGTGCCCCACATTTGCAGCTGTACACTCAGCATCCAGAACTGCCAGCATACCCACCTCACCTTAGTGAGCTGCAACCCAGTTGGTTCAGTCCCACAACCCTGCAGACCACACCACTAAGATACTTGTGTACACTGCCTATGTTGATTATAGCTGAAAGAAGCGACATACTATACACTAAAGCTCCCACCTGGAACCAAATCCACTGCAGCTTATCCAATCCATACTTAAGGACATATCACCAGGAGAAAGTCTTTTACTATGAATGAGTAGAGGCAACTGATCCACCAAATGAACAAATATCAATGTAGGAACACACGAAGCATCAAAAAACAAGGTAACATGATGTTTCAAAAGGAACACAGTAATTCTCTAGCAACAGACCCCAAAGGAAAGGGAATTAGTGAATTACTTCAAAAAGAATTCACAATAATTTTAAAGAAACTTAGTAAAATACAAGCGACTACAAGCAATTCAACAAAATTAGGAAGACAATTCAGTATATGAATGAAAAGTTAGTAAAGATAGAGATCATAAAAAAGAACCGAACAAATCTTAGAGCAAAAGATACCAATAAGCAAAATTAAAAATAGAGTTGAGAACCTCAATAGCAGAATAAATAGATCAGGCAGAAGAAAGAATTTCTCTGCTTGAAGTCAGTTATTTTGAAATAACCCAGTTAGACAAACGGAAAAATTTAAAGAGTTAAGTAAGCTTTTGAGACTTATGGGACACCATTAGGCATACAAACTTTCACATTATGGGTATTCAGAAGAGAAGAGCAGGGAAAAAGAATAGAAAGTCTATTTGGCAAACTTTCCAAGTCTTGGGACTGATACATCCAGGTCCAGAAAGCTCAAAGAACTCTAAATAGATTCAAACAAAAAAGATCCTCTCCAAGACATATTATAGTCAAACAGTCAATATCACAAGACAAAGAAGAATTTTTAAAAACAGAAAGAGGAAAACATCAAATCACATGTAAGGGAATCCCTACAGACAAACCACAGAGGCCTGAGCAGAAACCTTACAGACCAAGATAAGATGGGATTATATATTCACAATCCTAGGGGAGGGGGCAGAACATGACCAGCCAAGAATAATATGCCCAGAAAAGATATCCTTCAGAAATAAAATTTTTTTTACAAGGAAGTGAAAACTGGGAGTCTTCATCACCACCAGACTGGCCCAAAAAGAAATGCTTAAGATAGGCAAAAGAAAAGCATCCAAATAGGCAAAAAAGAAGTCAAATTATTACTGTTTGCAGATAACATGACCTTATATATAGGAAACCCCAAAAGCACCACTAAAACTTTTAGAACTAACAAATATAGTAAAGTTGCAAAAATAAAATCAACATACATTAAATCAATAGTGTCGTGATATGCCAACAGTGAATTATATGAAATAGAATCAAGAAATCAATCCCATTTATGACAGCTGCAAAAAATAACCCTCTAGAATTAAATTTATCCAAAGAGTCAAAAGAACTCTACAATGAAAAAAGAAAGTGAAGTGCCCACATGCACGTGCGCGAGCGTGCACACATATGTGCACGCAAAATACATCCTATGGTCATAAATTGGGAGAATCAATATTGCTAAAATGTCCACACTACTCAAAGTAGTCTACAGATTCAGTACAATTTCTATCAAAATATCTATGCCATTCTTCACAGAACTAGAAAAAACAATCCTAAAATTTGTATGGAACCACAAAAGCTCCCAAATAACCCAAAGCAATTTTGAGCAAAAAGAATGAAGCGTGAGACATTACACAAAGCTGTAATAATCAAAACAGCCTGGTATTGGCATAAAAATACACACACATAGATCAGTGGAAGATAATAGAGCAACTAGAATTCAAGCCATGCATCTGTAACCAACTGATTTCCAAAGAACATGCCAAGAACTCACATGGAAGAAGGGACAGATTTTTTTCAATAAATGGTGCCGGGAGAATTGGGTATCCACGTGTAGAAGAGTAAAACTAGACTCCTATCTATTGCCAGTTATAAAAATCATCTCAAAATAGATTCAAGACTTAAATATAAGACATGGAACTGTAAAACTACTAGAAGAAAACATAAGGAACAGGCTTGAAGACATTGGAATGGCAGAGTTTTTGGACAAGACCCTAAAAGCATGGGAAGCAAACGCGAAAATAGATAGGATTATATCACACTGAAAAGTTTCTGTGTGGCAAAGGAAATAATCATCAGAGTGAAGAGACAGCCTGCAGAATGGGAGAAAATATTTGTAAGCTCTACATCTGACAAGGGGCTGGTATTCAGAATATAAAAGGAACTCCAAACACTCATTAGCAATCAGATAATAACCCAATTAAGAAATGGGCAATTCTGAGCATGGGGCACATGCCTGTAATCCCAATACTTGGGAGGTTGAGACAGGAGGATCACAGGTTCTAGGCCAGCTTCAGCAACTCAGCAAGGCCCTCAGCAACTTAGACCCTGTTGTTTTATTTTAATAAAACATAAAATAGGGCTGGGGGTGTATCTCAGAGGTAGAACACCCCTGGGTTCAATCCCCAGTAACACACAAACACACTCACACACATATACACACACAATGGGAAATAGCCCTAAACAGATGTTTCTCAGAAGAGGACATGCAATAGCCACCAGATATATGAAATGATACTCAGTATCACTAATCATCAGGGAAATGCAAATCAAAACCACGATGAGATAATGTCTCGCCCTGGTTAGAACAACTATGGTCAAAAAGATAAAATGAAAAATCACATGCTGGTGAGGATGCAGAGAAATAGAAACTTTTATATATGGATGGTGAGAATATAAATTAGTACGGCTATTATGGAAAATAGTATGGATGTCCCTCAAAAAATTAAAAATAGAACTACCATATGATCCAGCAATCCCATTACTGGGTTTATATTTAAAGGGAGTGAAACCATTATATCAAAGAGACATCTAGCCGGGCGTGGTGGCGCACACTTGTAATCCCAGTACTTTGGGAGGCGGAGACCAGAGGATCCGGGTATGCGGCCAGCCTCAGCTCCCGCACGGGCACGTGCGCAGGCGCTCTCTCTCTCTCTCTCTCTCTCTTTCTGTCTCTCTGTCTCTCTCTACTTAGTGAGGCCCTCTGCAACTTCGTGAGACCCGGTCTCAAAATAAAGTATAAAAAATAGGGCTGGGGGCGTAGCACGGAGGTAGAACACCCCTGCGTTCAATCCCCGGTACCGCCAAAAAAAAAAAAAAGAGAGAGAGACATCTATACTGCCACATTTATTGCAGCACTATTTAGAATAGCCAAGAAATTGAAATAACATAATTGCCTAGCAACTGATAAATGGATAAAGAAAATGTGGTGTGTGTGTATATATATGTGTGTGTGTGTGTGTGTGTATGTGTGTAATAGAATACTATACAGCCATAATAAAAAGAATGAAATTCTGCCATTTGTAGCAACACAGATGGAACTGGAGACCATTTTTGTTAAGTGAAGTAGGCCCCACACATAAACACAAGTACTGCATGATCTCATTATGTCTAATATAAAAAAGGTGATCTCATAGAAGTAGAGAATTGAATAGTGATTTCTAGAGCCTGAGAAGTGTGTGTAGTGGAGTTGGGGGGAGGATGGCTAACAAGTATAGATAGGGGTGCAGCTGGATTAGAGGACTAACATACCTTTAGCACAGTAAGATAACTATCATTGACAACGATTAATTGAATATTTCAAAATAGCTAGTAGAGAGGTACTTGAGTATTTTCAGCACAAATAAGCTATAATTAGCTGAGGTGATAAAATATGCCAGTTATCCTGAGCTGATCATAACACATTGTATGCATGTATTTAAGTGTCACACTCTACTCAATAAATATGTACAATTACTATGTGCCAATTAAAAATATATCTTAAAAAGATAGATACCTGTAAGTTACAATGTATTACCTTTCTTATTAAATCTTTGTATTTTCTTTTGTTATCTCACTCTAAATGCTTAGTTTGGAATCAGAAACCTTTTTTCTGGTTGTTTTTAACAACCCAAACTTTTCTTCTGGCTGTCCATTTGACTCAGGATCCTTTTGGGTGCTTATTACCCAGTAGTCAATTAAGTTTTCATCCACAAGAATTCATTTATTCATGCAGTAAATATTTACTAGCATGTTATACATGTCAGGCACTGAGTTAATCACCAGAACTAAAAGTAAGAACTTTCATCTCTTCTCAAGGAACTCATGATTGAAAGTCAGAAGTAGTCAACATATTTATAACCCAGTGTGAGTGGGAGAAAGGAGTACAAATAATGTGATAGGAACTTGTAAAGGAAATAACTAGTATTTTTCCAAAGTACAGTGTTGACTCTCAGGTAAGCTGTGTTGTCCCAGTTTAAGGTATGTTATTACAAGAAAGGTAATAAGGGTTGATTTGGAGCAGCAGATTATACAATAGAGAGGGCATGACAGCAGGTTTTCTAGCAAGTGCCCTTTCTGAGCGTCTGTATAAAAGAATCACATACTCCATTTGATATGGAGCAGACTCTTTGGCAATAACTGGGAAGTATCAGAGCATATCTCCAGAGAAATTGCAGAGCTAAGCAGGAACTGAAGTAGATCTAAAATATTACTGGACCTGGCTAGAGACCATTACAGCTTCCAGAGTTCATCCCAGGCACAGATGGTAATTAAACTCATTCTTGTTTTTATCAACAGGTTAGACTTAGATTTTGATTAGTTTTAGCTTAGTTTCATAAAGTTCTAGCAGTAAATAACCACTGAATGTGTTGATAATTAGCAGAGCTTTATAGCAGAAAGATTTTTTTTAAATGTCATTAAAGGAGATCTGTTAAGTAATAATACCAAGTACTGGGGTAGGTGGGGAAGCACGCACGACAATTCCAGGAGAAGCTACTGAAATATCGGGAAAAAGTCTCAGGTGCAGGTTGACAGGGAGGAATCCAGATACTGAAAGTAGGAAATAGAGATCTTGGGGATGAAATTGGGAAATCAGGAGCTCAGTTCCTATTACCCAAATAAAACAAGCAACACCCAACTCCCTAGCGAGTATTTGGTTACCTCCAACTAGGGACAGGATTTGTGCCAGAGGCTGATAGGAAAACATGAATTCGAGGTACAAATTATTATATTCAATCTCTAAGAATTTTAACTAGAGTAAAAAATTTAAATTGACAATTAAGAAACTGTAGTTAACCTCCATGATGTAATGTGTTATTTATTACCTAATAAAACTTATGTTTCAGTCTTCCTACATTTATGAGCTTCTTTACTAGGTTTGTTGATAATACCAAAACATCTAAACAAAGCCAAGAATATATGCAAGGAAGGCATTTCACCTTATAATAACCATTTTAAAGAGGCATCTCCAGGAAAGATGGAATGTAGAAACTTTGTGTTGTATTTACTTTTGAGAAGTTATTTCTTTGAAGCTAAGCTAGCTCAGTTTCAGCTCTGTTTCTCCTACCCTCCTGTTTCTCAGACTGCATTTTTCTGAGTAGCCAATATGAGATTAAGGGTTTTCTTTGTAATATGTCTTAACGGTTTAAAGGCTGTCACTTCCTAAACCTCTCAAATATGTGTTTTTTATTTTGACTGTCAATCTATAAAAGTTAAAATTTTTTTCTCTAATTACTGTGACTTCTATAACCCCTCTTTGTCTCTTCATCCCTTAGGTTCACAAATAGTCATGTAATATGTTATTACTTTGAAAGATTCATTTTTTCAGGTGCATAATATTGAACTCATAATAGTGATTTTCATTTTAGCAATTAATTTTTTTTTTGCGGTACTAGGGATTGAACCCAGGAGAATTCTACCTCTGGGCTACACCCCCAGCCCTGTTTTTTATTCTTTATTTTGAAACAGGGTCTCACTAAGTTGCAGGGGGCCTCACTAAGTAGCTGTGGCTAGCCGCGAACCCGGATCCTCCTGTCTCAGCCTCCCAAGTACTGGAATTACAAGCGTGCGCCACCACGCCTGGCGCAATTAATGTTTTAACAGCTAAATGAACATAATTTAGGCTTTTTTCCTTTCAGATGAGCTTTCCCATTGGCTTTCATGTATTATACTTACTGCTGGATTTTTACTATCTTGGCAAATTTGATATAAAATGTATCATCTACTGAAAAATAAACATTAATGAAAGATTGTTTAGGTTAATTTAGGCTTTAGAAATTAATTTTAAAAGATAAATTGGATTTAGGTAAGCAAAAATAGTATTTAAAATAAAGTAGATCAGTTAGAAATACAGGTATACTTTCTTAACCTGTTCCTTGCAATATAAGGATTATACCCCTAATTACATAGTCATGCCAGTGTGCTCCGGGGAAATGGCTGTATTTGTTTTTTAGAAAGCCCAGAACATAACCAGGAATGGTGGCACACACCTGTAATCCTAGTACTTGGGAGGCTAAGACAGGAGGATTGCAGGTTGAAGGCCAGCCTCAGTAGTTTAGGGAGGCCCTCTGCAATTTAAGGAGGAGGCTTTCAGTGAAACCTTGTTTCAAAATAAACAATAAAATAGGGCTGGGGTGTAAGTCAGATGTAGAACACCCCTGGATTTAATCCCCAGTTAAAAACAGCCCAGAACATTAACATTGATATAGATCATTGTCAGTTATAGGCAAGCAAGGCTGACATAAGAGGATTTGTAAACTGGTTTGATACAATTTTCCACCTATATTTATTGATGGTTGTTTGTGTTTATAATAGAGATGTTAAAATTTAAGAGGGTTTAGATATTTTTAAGCTTTATAAGTTCAAAAGCAAAGCTAAATCTCTTAAAGATTTGAGTTCCTTCTGATACTTTGGCAATCTGCAGCTCCTTTTTCCTCAGAGACTTCATTAGGTTAGGTATGCCCAGCAGAACTTCATGAGTTGTGCTATATCATCTTTCAACACAATGTGAAGTTTAACCTGGTCAGAACTGTATCATAGTAAAAAATTATTAAATTATTCTATGTCATTAGATAATTCACTAAAAAAATAGTCTGTTGATAATCTCCAAAAAATAAGCATATGGGCTCAAAAAGCTTAAAAGTCAGTAGGCATATGTAGGCAGAACATGATTGAACCAAGCTTATTTATTTGCATTTGTCCCTAAAACAGTTTCAGATAATCTTCCAGTTGAAAAATTATGATTAATTCATTTGTATAGCATAGACTCATACCAAGTATCTGTCATTTTGGAAACTATTTGTGACTAAAGATAATTTAATAAATAAAGTTTTGTACAATATGTTTTGAGTTTCTGTTTTGAGTTTAAATAAATAGAAATCCAAAACAGATTCTACTTGCCAACATGTTTAAATTTTGTTTGGAAACTGATATTTATGTTTCTCTTCTGGTAAAAAGTTGAAGAAACAAAAGGAACAGATGATCTCTAAGGACCATTCTAACTCTAAATTCATTTAAGGTAAACACCCATTCCTGGTATAAGGTAGAAAATAATTATCAAAACCAATATTAAACATTGCTTTTATTGGTGGTTTATTAGAAGCATTCACCTCAGCTAGGCATGGTGATGCACACCTATAATCTATAATCCCAGCTATTCAGGAGGCTGGAGCAGGAGAATGGCAAGTTCTAGGCCAGCCAGTGCAACATAATGAGACCCTGTCTCAAAAAAAAAGAATATTGTTATTGAAATATTCTCCTCAAAACATAGAATAGTCAAGAATACTTAATATTACTGATACCATTCAACATCATTTTTTACAGACTTAGACCTCTAATAAAGCAATGAAAATGAGGATTAAATATTGGAAGGGAAAGCTACAGCTGTCACCATTTTGAAGGAGTTTATGATCATCTACTTAGAAAAGCCAATAAAAAGGTTATTAAAATTAATGAGGGAGCCAGGTGTGGTGGCACACGCCTATAATTCCACTACATGGGAGGCTGAGACAAGAGGATCTCAGGTTCGCAGCCAGCCTCAGCAACTTAGTGAGACACTGTTTCAAAATAAAAAATAAAATAGGGCTGGGGATATAGCTCAGAGGTAGAATACCCCTGGATTCAAATCCCCAGTACCACAAAAAAAAGTGGGAACTTAATAAGGTAGTTGGATACAAAGCAAATATACTAAAGCGAGTGACTTTCCCACATATCAGCAATAACCAATTGAAAAATAGTAGAAATAGAAGGTCTCATTCCCAATTTAAATTACACAGAAACTATAAGATATATAGGAATAAATCTACCAAAAATGTTTAAAATTTATATGAAGGAAACTAAAACTTTACTGAAAGACATAGTTGGACTCTAACAAATAACAGAGTTGGACTCTGTTCCCAGGATAGAAAATTCAGTATTGTGATAATGTCTCCCTAAATTAAATCAACATTCAATGCCATCTTCTCGGGTCCCGCCCGAGAGTGATGCGGACTGACAGGGAAAAGTGAGCGCCGACGACTCGAGAAGCACTCACCACGAGCCGGGAGAATATGTCGAGCAAATCTCGTTTATTTAGGAAAACAGGGCAGTTTTAAAGTGAAACCCATAAAGGAATCCCCGGGCAGTAGGGTGTGGCCCAATGGCACGCAACGGGTCGGGTCATACGCCCCCTATAACCTATTATA
>PVJS01048246.1:0-15126 GCA_004027185.1 Glis glis
ATATATATATATATATATATATGCATACATGTATACATATATACATATATATGTGTGTGTGTATAAACATGAGCACATCATATATATATGTATATATACATATATATATATGATGAATATATAAACTGATATGTCATCTGGGTTTTTCCTGTTCTAAAGGTGTAGATAACATCAGCTAAAACTTCTACTATACTGTTGGGCAAAAGCTCAATTTTTACCCAGGATGCTTTTCAGTTTCTGAGGTTCTCTTTTGGCTGTGACCTCTATCTCAAAGTTCCATGTTCTACCGAATTATCTAAGCTTATTAATTTTTTCCCCATTGAGCAGGTGCTGTCTGTATTTGTACTAACTGCTCAGAAGCAATGAAATCAGTCCTTTCTATGATTTGCACACATTTAAAAAACAAACAGCTGGGCATGGTGGCTTACACTTGTAAACCCAGTACTTGGGAGGCTGAGACAGGAGAATCGCATGTTTGAGACCAGCTTCAGCAACTTAGTGAGACTCTCAGCAACTTAGTGAAATCTTTTTTCAAAATACAAAATAAAATAGGGCTGAGGTATGGCTCAGAAGTAGAATACCCCTGGGTTCAATAACCCCAGTATCACAAAACAAAAACCAAAACCATTCAAACTTTCAAAAAGTAACACAAACAAACCATCCAACCCCACTTCCATTATGCATCCCTCCGATATTTACATTTTCTCTCTGCCTCTTCCTGTCCCTCCTAACTAAAGCATATTTTTTCTCTAATTGCTTCATCATTTAATTATTTTCCTCTGTTTTTTCAAACAATTCAACTTTGGAACTCAACTACAAAATTATTTCTGCATTCATAACTGGATCTTAGTGTTCAGTGAGCAAAAAATATTTCATTTCATAAATTCACACACTTTAGTATATGCATTTTTATTTGCAAAACATTTTCTTTCATTTAACATAAATCAAGTTTTTCAGCATTCATTCTTCATCCTTCATCAAACCATTCCAGCTTCTCTCTAGTTTGAACCACACATATCTTGCAGTTGTTTTATTATTTGTGTCTTACTTTCCTTTCATTTTTTCAATTCTATGTATGTCAGAAAAATGAAAATTTTTTGTTTTGTAATTCCATCCAAGTGAAATGGGTGCTGAGGATTTATTGAAAAACAGGATAGGTTTTTTCCTCTATATACAAAAGTTTTCACTCTGATATATTAGTTCTTTATTGTTGCATAACAAATTATCCCAACTCTGAGTATCTCGGACAATAAACTTTATTGCTTTATATTTTCTGTGGGTCAGAAACCTAGGTCCAGCTAAGCTGCGATTCCTATCTAAGATCTTTTTAAAAATTGCAATCATTTTAAAGCTCAGCTAAAAACAGATGAGCTTCAAGTTCACACATGTGGTGGTTGTTGGGACAGTTTCTCATGATGTTTTGAACTGAAGTCTCAGCTTTACACTGGTTGCTGGATGGAGGCTGGTCTCATTCAATTCCTTTATACTTGGATCTTTCTGGAGGGCAGCACACAACATAACAGATTGCTTTTTCAAAGGCAACAAGAACGTAGGGAAAGAGAGAGAGAGAGGGAGAGAGAGAGAAAGTCACACAGGGCATGATGGTGCATGCCTGTAATCCCAGTATTTGGGAGGCTGAGATAGGAGGTTCACAGCTTCAAAGCCAGCCAGAGCAACTTATTGAGAGCCTCAGCAATTTGGCGAGACCCTGTTTCAGAATAAAAAACAAAAGGACCTGGGGATGTAGCTTGGAAATAGAATGCCCAGTTTAATCCCCAGTGTCAAAAAAGAAAAAAGAAAGAAAGAGCAAGTCACAGTCTATTATATCCTTATCTTATGAGAGATACCCCATCATTTCTACCATACCCTGTGTATTAGAAGTCAGTCACTAGGTCCAGCCCACACTCAGGAGAGTATGGAGTTAACAGGGAGGCTGGGATTGTCAGCAGCCATTTTATCAATTGTCCACCATAGGGTATTCGTAATTTAACAGGCAAGCACAAAGCAACATGATAATCCTAGGTCAGAACTGGGTAGAGGAAGTCAAGGTATCAGAGGCCCAGGACCTCCCTGCTTGTGAAGACCTGAGGATCCCTTCTCAATGAAGCTTTCAGCTCACATTTGCCACACTTCCACACTTCTGGAGTTTGCATTGGCTCACGGGTAAATATTTTTTTAAACTGATATTTCATGAGAACAAAGAATGTGTATGTGATTATACCAAGAACTAATTCATTCTTATATACTTTTATTAAAATAAAAATGCTTTGTTTTTTCAACATGATGCAGCTCTGACGATAGACATTGGGTAAGGAGAGTGTGCTTAAAAAGAGTATTTACACAGCTGCGGCAGAAATTCTGGCTGGTTACTAGGAGATTTGATTTTCAGTAACTTTCATGGGACAGAAAAGAGGTGAACAGATTCAAGAATACATTAGAAAGCAAGGACATGATGAGATAAGAGAAGGTATACAGTAAGTTTTCCAAGATTCTGTCTTGCATGCTCTTGTGGTTGGTGTACCATTTATTAATTTAAATCTGAAAGAAGAAATAGATCTGAGACTAGAGAGGGGAAATGAAGTGTTATGGTTTTGAAAGTTTAAGTTGAAAATATCCTAAAGACATACAGATGGAGATGAATATCATAAGATTGTATTTAGATCTGAGACTCAAGAGATGTGATATGGAGAGATAACGATATTCAGTATCATACACATCTGTACAGAAACACTACAGTACAAGCACTGTCTCCAAAGAAAGATAAGTTTATTTCTATTCAAACCCAATCTTTCTTACAAATGTACATTTTCTGGCAGTAACATTAACACACACACACACACACACACACACACACACACACATTTTAGTCCATTCTGTTCTCTGTGTATTTGTTTGCTTTGCTTTCCTGATGTAAAAATTTAAACAGTTCCTTTAGGTAAAAACATGAAGACCATTTCCTGGAAAATGAACTTCTCCAATTTACAACCTGTTAAGAATAATTCTCTCCAGTACAATTTATAATTGCTAGTTTTACAGTGCCCATGAATTATCAATAGATTTCTTTACTATTACATGTTTTAATAGACACACAGACATTATTTTATTACATAAGAAAGAGGTTTTTATATTTAAATTTGTTGGGAACACTGTTATCATTCTGTCCAGCCTCTTCATGTTCAAAATATAATTGAACTGAGTCCCATTTCTTGTGTCCCAATTCTCTAAAGCAAACTAATGTGTTGAAATAATCCCTGCTAAGGTGTTAATGAATGATAATGAAGTCAGTGACACCCCCATTTAGATATTTTATTTGCATTTTAAAAGAACCATCTTGGAGACATAAGGCCTTAAAAATAAAATAAAACAATAACTAAGAATGTGGATGGGCAAGTGAGTGCGAGGATAAGCAGGGCTTTCAGCAAGTGGAGCTGTCTTTGTTCCCTGCATAGCTTCAGTCTAAACTGTTGTGGACTTTGCTTTCCAGATTCTTCTCAGATTCTTTCCAGATTCTTCTTTGAGCATTCTCCTCAAACCCTTGTAAATTTGGACTTCAATTAAAATTGTCTCAAAATTCAAAAACAGAAAGACAAGAATTGCTTATTCATATCTGCATTTCAATGTCCCTAGTCAAATAGAGCTTCTCATTTACCTATAACAGAAATTATTGTAAAGCCACAGAAAGTACTCTGAAATAATCTCTGCCATATTTTCAACTCATCTAGGATCTGGCAATATCTTTCATGACTAAGAGCACAGTAAAAGAAAATAAATATGTAGCTACTGTGCTATAAACTAGCCTGGCATGCTAAATCATATTGATCTCTTCAAGCCTCTATTTTAGTTTAGTTGTGAGGCTGAGCATCTGTTTTAAATATAGCCCTAAATCCTTCAAGCATCATGTGTGTGCTGAGTGGGAAAAGCTATATTTGGATATTAACAAAGGATTACTTTTTCTTTCTTTCTTTCTTTCTTTTTTCAGTACTGGGAATTGAACTCAGGGGCATTCTACCTTCTAGCTACAACTCCAGCCTATTTTTTGTTCTTTATTTTGAAACAATGTCTCACTAAGTTGCAGAGGGCCTCATAGATTGCTGAGGCTGGCCTTGAACCTGCAATCCTCCTGTCTCAGCCTCCCAAGTACTGAGATTACAAACGTGCACTACCATGTACAGTTAAGGATTAATTTTTTTATGTTCAGTAATATGCTATATATACACACATTTAGGCTTCTCTCCATATTGTAACAGCTTTCATTCAGAGAAAGTTATGTAGGAAATGAGAATACTGAGCTAAAACACCAATTTCCATTCATTCATAGAAAAGTATGGAGAACAAAAAATCTCCAGATAAAATACTGAAAACACAATCATGCCATTCTTGCCAAATAGATTAATTCATTTCCAAATATTTACGGCTAGTTTTAACTGTTCTTGAGTTAGTATTGTATATATAAAACTAATAATTCATTCTTTTGTTTTCATTTTAGAATGTTTTACAAATAAGATTTTAATCATTTTTAACTTGCTTGATATTCTCATGTTTCTATGTAAATTAAAATATATTATCTTCCGCCAATTGTAATCTATATTTGACATCTGATCCATTCTCTTTCTCTTATTATCTCTCTAATGTCAGAAATGATAAGGATTTCAAATATAGTATTCATTACATTGAAGCTATTCATAGCTGTAAAATAAGCATAACTATGCCTTCCTCCTGAATTCTTAAAACCACAAAGGGAAAGCTAAATAGTTCTGATTAGGAGAAAGGATAGGATTCATCAATAGTTGAATAAAAAAGAATGAGTTATTACTATAAAATGTTACCAATGGAGTTCAATTTGTTCAATTTGTGAGTGCCAACATTCCATGGATCAAACTAGCCTTCCAAATACTAAGAAAGAATTCTTACACCTCCTGGCAGCAGACTTATTTTATGAAATTATTTCTTTTTATTTAAAATTTAAATGGATACTTGATGATAATTATATGTTTAATGAAGAGTAATCGAGAGGGTTCATTATCTTCCTAGCAATCAGCTACTTTTTGTGTTAGTCATTGTTAACACATGTGAGCATGTGTGTGTAGACACATATGTATGAAAGTGTATGTACATATATTCATATGTTTTCCTTTAGGATGCTCAAGAAAAAGGAAAATGTGTCCAATGCTAAAACAAACTACATACACAGATTAAGTTCATAGCTTCTTTCCTGAGAGCATGTTTCATCTTTAAACAAACAAAAAATCTCTTTCTAGAATAACAAAAAATGTAGAACATAGTTGATTCTTGCTAGCAATGTTATTTTATTATGTAAATTATTGCTGATGATATTTTTTGATATTAGGTGTTTCCCATAATTACGGGTCAGTATTTGGAACAAATAATCTTCCTAATAAGACTTATAATAATAATCTGTTTAAATAGTCTTTTAAAATATCTTTTAAACACTGAAGATCTTTAAAGGAAAGAAGCAATTACTAGACTAAAATTGAAGGAAAACTTAAAATAAAGAGAAGTATTATGGATTAGAGAAATTTTTAACATTTATCGTGAGAGATTTGTGAGATGAGGTATATAGAACAAAATTAGGACTTTAAACAAAGGTAGGAGTCTACCAGGAGAATGTCTCAGAATAAGCTGCAATATAAATGAATACACCTTTGAGGCAAAGGTGACCAGGAAAGGAAATGAACTCATTGAAGATTTACAGCCTAACTATAAATATGCAGCTTTATTTCTGACATTTTTATTCTGTTCCATTGGTTTGTGTATCTGTTCTTATGCCACTACCATGCTGTTTTGATTACTATACCTTAGGAGTATTTTTATGCCATGTCTCATGATGCCTCCAGCTTTGTTCCTTTTTGCTCAGGATTACATGCCCATGATTATTAAAGCCCTATTCATACAAGCCAAGACATGCAATCAACTAAGATGACCACCAAAGGATGAGTGGATTTAAAAAATACCATACACACAAAATGAAGTAGTATTCTATCCAAAAAAGAAATGATATCCTATATTTTATGGCAGCATAGATGGAATTGGCTGTCACTGTGTAAAATGAAATAAGCCAGACACACAAAGACTGCATATACTCACTCACTTGGAGAAATTAAAAAATTTGATCAGATTTGAATAGAAAATAGAATAGAGGCCACTGGAATCAATAAAGTATAGGGGAAGGAGGGAATAGAACAAAAGTAGATCTTGGATATCAAAATACAATTAGAGGGAGGTCAGTAGTTCTAATGTTCTATAACACAGTAGAGTAATTACAGTCTAAACATTTCAAAATATGTATTTGAAGAGGAGAGTTTAAGGTTCCTATGCATTAAAATATTAATATTTAAGGAGATGGAAGTGTTAATCATCCTGTTTTATTCATTATATTGCATACATGTTGTGAATTATAATTATGTATATCACAAATAGGTACAAATATTGTATGTCAGTCAAAAATATTTTTAAAATTGTTCAATGTGGCTAGGGACAGGTAATTCCCCATTTGACTGACTAAAGTTAACCCAAATCCTTTCTTGGGGAAGGATTCACTCTGGCCTCAAATTATGCCTATAACTAATTGTTAAAGTGCAATGCTTAGCATTGTCAATGATAGTTACACAAAGAAAAAGCACCCCAAAAACATGTACAACAAAAAACAAATACACAAAGAAACAAATAATAATAAAATGGACTCAGAAATATTTCCTATTAGAATGATCAGACAGAGCACAAAACATCCTGGTCCTACTTTGATGATTGGTTTAGTCAAGATATCTGGGCATCTACTGGGTACTAGAACTCCTCTAGGCCCTACATATTCATATTCAGACTCACCCCACATGGGAGTGATAATGAACCTTCATAATGGGCGGTATAACTTTAAACAGCTCTTTGTAAGCTTTCTATAGATAAATTAAGAAGATTTTTTTAAATTCTAATAGTGACCTCGGGCTCACCCCACATACAGAAACAATATCCTGACACAAACTTGAAATGAATCTATTTTCTGAAAGAGTTTACATTCTAGTGAATAAGATGTTAGGGAAAATGTATTTATTGTTTAGGCACTGATCCAAGGATGCATGTGGCCAGCACTGTGGGACTTACAGTCTCCACTCAGTTGTTTTGAAATCTTTCCATGATTAATTCTGAAGCAGGACCAATCCCAGACAAAAATGGTCACTAGAACCCAGAAAGCCACAGAGGAAACTGATTCTGGTTCTTATAGCCTAATGCCACCCTAACTGACAGAGATGGTGGCTGTTGCATCCTTTACACCTTCCAAATTGCAACAAGCTTTTATTTGGTCCACTTTAACCTGGAAGCATACAGGGAAATGCCCATAGTATACATAGTAGTAGAAATATATGCCTAGTGAAGCCAAGTTGACATAGTAAAATGTCACAAGAATGACAAAATAAAAGATACAAAATACAGAAAGAGGATGAAGGATGTAAAAGATAGAGTGAGTGACAAAACATAGTATATGTCAGTTGAAATCCTAGAAGAAAACAACAGAATGAATGGGGCAAATATAATATTTGAAAAGATTTTGCTGATAAATTTTCAAAAATGTTCAAGGATGAAATACACACAGTTATAGATCCTAAGTAATTTCAATGAAAATAAGTCCATAAGCAGGAACATTGTAAAATATTAAGAAAATATTAAGTTGAAAGGTATCTTGACAAACATGTCAATAAAAGTTAGTGAAATTATATTTTCAACATGCTGAAAGAAAACAAATAAAACAACAGAGTACAATAATAGAGAAACTGCCAAAATTGAATTATATATGCTTTGAAAATATCCTTCAAGAATGAAAACTAAGAACAATACTTTTCAGGCACTCAGAAGAGTCACTGACTTTGCTTTCAATGGCAATTAGAGATTTATACATATTTCATGGTTACCTTACATTATTAAAAATTTTCCTAAAGCAAAAAATACTATTTTATGCAGCATTCTTGAAATTCACTTAGGGATATTCTTATGAAAACTACCACTATGAAAATACAAATTCAACCCTGAATAAAATTTTTGAAGTTTATGTTGAAGATATTTCATGTATTCGTTAGGTTAATGAGGATTCATTAACTTTTCTGTCCAGTACGGTATTAAATTCATATTTTTTAGAATGCAAAATTACCATTGTATGCATTTCACATATATTTCATTATAAATTAGAGGTTTTATTTTTTAAATGTTTGTATGTCAGTCACTATTATAATTTTTAAAAATCTTAATTTATCTATGGAAAGCTTACAAAGAGCTGTTTAAAATGATGCTGCTCATTTTGAAGGTTGATTTATTATTCCACTATATCTCTCATTTATTACGCAGGCAAAAATAATAAAGCTACAGATAAGGACAGGGTATTGAATATTTTGTAAGGAGAATCACATTCCTTCACATGATGTGTTACTACAGAGAGATAATGGATAGTGAGAAGAAAGTGAATAACACAAAACAAATTTCATTGTCTTTTTTGCCCTAGGCATATTTGTTCAGAAAATAAAACACTGATCTCTAATGGTGAGTGAATCTGTACACGTAAGGCAAGGATAAGTTCCTGAGGAGCTGGGCAGGTTCTATGTTTCACAGTCCCAGATCATGCCCTCCTTTCCAAAGGAATTTTGCTGACTGGTTCAGAATCTTCTATGGTTCATTAGCATCCCACTTTAAAGAATTCAAGGTTTAATCATATTTGGCTTTTCTAATGGATATCACCTCTTAAATTCAATTTAGATATTTTAAAAATTGTAAATATCTTGTTTTCTACTGCCACAATCATTAATATTACTGTGATATTACTGGGCCATAACATTATTCAGGCCTTAGGAAGAGAGATGGTCGCATAAAATAAATACATTCTCTCTAAAAGAAAAACATGAAAAAAATTTTAGTGAATAAACATACACAAGATGTTGTGTTCTTTAGAAATGACACTTTAATACTGTCTTTAATAACTTCCCTTATTTTTCCGAATGAGAAACTTCTACTTGTAACCTGATTTAATGTAGTTCTTTTTCCTTCCTTTTTCTACACATACTTCCACTTACAACCAATTGCAAATGTTTTATTTTCTAATATATATATTCTAATATATAATAAATATTTAGAATTTTTATTCTCTATATTCTATCATGAGCTTTTAACCTTCCTCTTGGATTTGACAACTAAAAGAATATTGTTCTAAAATCATTTGATATCTACTTATTCTAGTATTCTACCAATTTTCATTTCAATCATATTACCTTTTCTTTTGTCTGAACATTGTTCAGCTAAGACAGTAACTTCACAATTCCTACGTTAAATTTTTGGTAAAACTAATCATTAGTTTTGTGACTAATAGCAAATAATTTGAGTTTAATAAACCTAATTTTATTCTTTTATCAGTGGAGATAATAACTATTTAGCTCATTAACATGCAAAGATTAAGTGATAAGATGGATATTCAATTCCTTACCAGAAACTTACTAAATATCTGGGGTCTTTCTATGAATAATAATAAGAAAAATAAAATCAAAATCTCTGCTCTCATGGATCTTAAATGCAAGTCAGGAAAATATATAACGCATACATAAATAAGCTGGTCATGTTGGCACATGCTTGAAATCCCAGTACCTGGGAGGCTGAGACAGGAGGATCACAGGTTCAAGGCTAGCTCAGGAGAGACCCTCTTTCAAAACAAAAAATAAAAAGGGCTGGGGATATAGCTCAGAGAAAAGCCCCCCAGATTCATTTCCTAGTACCACAAAGAAATAATTATAATGAATTATATAGTATTATAGAATAAATAAGTGCTAAGGAGAAAAATAAGGCAAATATGAGTAGTGTGTTTTATAGCATATTAATTGTAGTTCATCAATGTGTAAGTCTATGATAAAAATAAATGAAGCAGGGGAGGGTATAGAGAATTTAAGGGTACTGATGGAAGAGATAAGTGGTTAATAGTTTACAATTTTATACATTATAGTCAAGAAGATCACCACTGAGGAGATTACATTTTAGCAGAAACTACAAGGACAAGATGTAGCACCCAGGTGACTACTTGGGCGAAGAGCAATGTGAACAAAGAACACAGCCAGAACAAAGTTTCTGGAAGGAGAAAGTGTGGAATGCTCTCCAAAAGCAAGGAGCTGGTGTAGCCAGACAGGGAATAGAAGAGGCCAGGGCAGGAGGCAAGGTTGGGCTGGGGACAGGGCTAAATGCAGCGTGCTCTGTTGGTCACTGTGGAGGCTTCGACTTTTACTTAAGGGTACTGAGTCATTAGATGCTTTGAACAAAGAAATGTCATCATCATTTTATTTATACTGAATCATTATGGATGAGGTACGGAGAATAGACAATGAGACAAAAAGTGGAAAAAGAAAGGAATTGGGAGTTTTTAAATAAATCAGGCAAGGTGGTAGTGAAGGATGTATGGAGAAAAGCTGAGATTTGGGATATATTCTGGAAGGGATAGAGCTGGATTTCATAAAACAATTAATGTAGGGTGAGAAAGAGAGAAATAAAGGATTAATTCCAAGCTGTTGGCTTAATCAACTGGAAATATTAATAATATCACTATGAACTTGAATGGGACCAGGTCTTGAACATGTGAAGTTTAAAAACCTGTTGAATTTCCTTGTAGAGTTGCCAAATAGCAAGTTGTATATATGACTGGGCTTTTGATAGATTTAAGGTTAATCATCACATAAATACAATGTGTATTTGTGAAACTATAGATCACCAAAAGAATGGGCATAGAAAATGGAGTGAAATGCTGAACCATACTGTGACTCAGTGTTAAGTGGTCTTTACATAGGAGTTAACACAGGATTATGGCTCAGTTAATGTTAGCACATCTATTAGAAATGTTTTCCTCAGTGAGGCATGGTAACACATGCCTGTAATCCCAGTATGTTGGAGACTGAGATAGGAGGATCTCAGGTTTGAGGCCAGCCTTGGAATTTACCAAGACCCTCAGCAACTTAGTGAGACATTGTTTCAAAACATATTAAATCACACTGGGGGTGTATCTAAGTAGTAGAATGCCCCTGGGTTCAATCCCCAGTCCAGAAAGAAAAAAAAAAAGAATGAAAGAAAGAAATGTTTTGCTCATCAGAAATATGTAACCCTTTTAATTACATCATTGAGACATAGGAATTTCTTTATAGATACACAAAGTCCTGGGTTTGTGAAGTTGTTCCAAAAGGTAATCAATCAACCTAGGCAATTTCTTCTTTTTTGTCCAAATGTTTGTCACTTCATGGATAGATAGCAGCTGCTGTGATTATAGGTTTTGTCTACAGTTTCTTACAGAATTAGCTGCAAGAGAGTCTGGAATGTGTTTTGGCTTCCCATATTTGATGGCATGGGTTAGCAAACTTTGAAGGCAAAGGGTCAGGTAGTAAATATTTCAGACTTTGGAGCCATGTGATCTTTGATCAAACTACTCAACTCTGCCACTGTTGCTGGAAATTAGCCATATACAATATGAAAATAAGTGGATGTGGCTTTGTTTTAATAAACTTATTTGCAAAATAGGAAGCATTCCAATTTTGTCTGTGGGCTGTAGTTCGCTGATCCCTACTCTAGAGTTGTAAGGATTGGAAAAAGGGCCTGTGTGTGGCTTTGTGGGTAGCAATTTTATAGTACATGTTTCAGGCAGCTACTAGTGAATAAGATCAATGATTTTAGTAAGCTCTAGTGGGAACATTATTGAATAATAGAAAGAAAATGTAGGTTCATGTCAGCTCCACCACTTAATACTAATGTATCCTGGGCAAGTCACTTAACCAGCCAATGCCAGGTTTTCTCATCTATGAAATAGATCATAAAACCTGCCTTGCCTACTTTTACAGGTTGGTGGGAGAATTAAATAAATTAATATGAAACAAAATAAAATGTTTTGAAAATTCTCTACTATTTACAAATATGCAGTACTTACAGGCTTGGCACAAAATTCAGCCTATCAACTACATTGAGCACTTTATTTTTCTAAACTATCTTTTCACACAATTACAAAGTGAAATATAATACACTGTAGGAACGTAACACGCTACCTTTGTAGCATACCTGCTGTGACAAGATAGGGGAGGAAAGTGAACTCAGATGTGAATTGCTAGAAGATCCAGGGAGAAAAGAATAGATATCTAAAAAAAAAAAAAATAAAGCTAGCACTGGATAGTTCAGAGAAGGAAAAATATACCATATAGTGTCTCTAGACTAGCAGATCCTTTTGATTTTTTGTTTCCTATTAAATTTCTATTTATTCAATTTTTGTAGTGATACATAATTTTCTGTATAACTTAGGTTTTTATTTTATTAATTACAACTTTATTTTTTAATGTGTGTGTGTGATACTGGGTATTGAATGAGGGACATTCTACCTCCTAGCTATATCCCCATCCCTGTTTTATTTTGTTTGTTTGTTTGTTTGTTTGTTTGTTTGTTTTGAAACAGGGTCTTGCTAGGTTGCTGAGGCTGGCCTTGAACACATGATTGATCCTCCTTCTGTTTCAGCCTCCCAAGTACTGGGATTACAGGTGGGCACCACCATGCCCAGACACCTTTACTATTAATGCCATGTGGAACATGGGTTCCAGGACCCTTGGTTCTGGTTCTAAATTTATCCCTATTCCTTAGTATACTCTAAAATCCTAAATAAATTACTTAACATACCTGATACTCAATTTTCACCCATGGAATATGAAAGGAAAACTAGATGTCATAATATATTTTCTAGTTCTCCAATTCTATGTTCCTGTTTGAGAAAAATATAGTTTACCTAGTAGCATATATTATTTTCTTATGGTCATTGAGCCGCATATTAACTAATGAATAACTAATACATTTCTAATACTTTGCTCAGAATGCATATTCTTTATCAAAAATAACACAAATAGTAGCACTGACCTTTCAATGGAAACAGCAGATGGTATTTGACATATCAACTTGCAGCATGAAGTAAAATTCAGAATACGATGGAATACGAATAATAACATACTGACCTGGACTGAGGAAACCTTTCATACTACAGAAAAAATAACAGATAAAGGTTTTTTAATTTTATTTCATTATTTCCATTTCCAAAATGCTTTACATTACCAACTGGAAATCAGGAACACTCATCTGCCTATTTATAAATGAGCAGAGAAAA
This sequence comes from Glis glis, assembly GCA_004027185.1. Lineage (NCBI taxonomy): Eukaryota > Metazoa > Chordata > Mammalia > Rodentia > Gliridae > Glis > Glis glis. The sequence continues at coordinate 13,157 of PVJS01048246.1, forward strand.
TCTGGCATCTATCAACATCCAGGTAAGTCCATAAAGTGCACATGTGATTTGCATTCAGCATCGCGGCCTGCACTTTGATGAACTCCTCATGGCTGACTAACGATCATTGTGCCACTTTTGGTCTCTGCTATTCATTGAAATTTAACACATTTTTGAAGTAGTTAGACATTAAGTATTAAGGCTCTGAAGCGACTTTGAATTCTATTTCTAACACATGATGCTCGTATGACCTAGGATGTGTTTCTTACCATAATACTTCTGTCACTAAATGTCCTCATATGTAAATTAGGTAGAAGTCCCTATATTGTAAGAATTAAAGAGTGACTGCCACATTACAAATAGTCATTGATTTTAGCCAGTCGTTTAATTGAAGCTTTCCTTTTCATCCATTATTCTATTTTATGCCTGTGAACTCCAATATTCATGATGATGAACTTAACAGACTTTGGCCTCATGGTTCCTTGAATGCTTTATAAGTAAATTGCAATTTCATTCCACTCCAGTTATCTATGGGGAACTGCAGACTCACTTACTGACACTGACAAAATTTTACTCTCTCCCCTTGGAAAGACAACTTGGGGGGATGAGGAACATGAATAAAAGAAAAATAATTAGAAGTCTTTTATAATAAATCAGATAAGAGATGATTATTTGTACTAGTTTGGTCATAATGAAGCTATAGATAAATAATAGAGTCCAGAATATACTAGTTATATAAAACCTACCTCTCCTCCCTGCCCTAAAGCAAGTAAACAACAAAGAGTTTTTCCTCACTCATATTTCATCAATTACAGTTCAATGGGGCCTTTGTTCCAGAGTATCTGTCATTCTAATTCAGGGAGCAGGGCTAACAGAACAATCCTTATATACATCACTACTCATCACAGTGGAACAGGGAAGGGAGACATTGGAGAGTGTCACAGTAGAATTAAGCAGTTTGACCCAGAAAAGATGTACATTTCTGCACTCACACTTCCCTGGCTGGAACTCCCCACCTGATCCCACCCTCCACAGGGAACTCTGGAAACACAGCAATGGAATATCCCCCAAATGCTCATATGCTGAAGGCTTGGTTCCAAATGCAGCGTGTCCAGAGGTGGGGTGCTTGGAAAGCGACAGATCATGAGGTCTCTAACCTCATCAGTGGATTAACTCATTGAGGGATTTATAATTTGAGTGGACTCTTAAGAGGTGGTATAAAACGTAGGAGGTTGCACCTAGGAGAAGGGAGTGGGTCCATGGGGCATGCTCTTAGAGGCCCTATGTTGTCCTTGGATCCTTCTCCTCTCTCTGTGATTCCTGGCTGCTATGAGCTAAGCATCTTTCCTTCACCATTACCTTCTGCCATGATGATTCTGCCTTGGAGCCAGCTGACCATGGCCTTAAACCTCTGAAACTATAGTAAAAATATAACCTTCCTCTTTTTAGCTTTTTATGTCAGGTATTTTGATTATTGTGGTAAAAAGCTAACTAATACAATGTGAAAGCAATAACTACTAGCTTTTCTTGGTAAATGGGAAAATTATAATGAGTTATAAATTAAATATTTGCAAAGGGTGCAGTGGTGCACACCTGTAATCCTAATGCTTGGAGACTGAGACATGAGGATCTCATGTTCCCATGCACTAGCTGTGACCATGAGATCCTCATGTCTCAGCCTCCAAGCATTAGGATTACAGGTGTGCACCACTGCACCCTTTGCAAAACACTACTTTTAAAAGCATTAAACTATATACATTTTGAACTGTTTTGCTGGTATATAAATTGCTTAAAAATGTGATTTCTAATTGCCAATAATATAGTTGCTAAAAAGCAGTTGTTTTAGCTGGGCGTGGTGGCACACGCTTGTAATCCCAGTACTTTGGGAGGCGGAGACCAGAGGATTCGGCTTCGCGGCCAGCCTCAGCTCTGTCTCTCTTTCTCCCTGTCTCTCTCTCTCTCTCTCTCTCTCTCTCTCTCTCCTTAGTGAG
>PVJS01048247.1:0-15129 GCA_004027185.1 Glis glis
AAAAAAAAATAGGGCCGGGGGTGTAGCGCGGAGGTAGAACACCCCTGGGTTCAATCCCCAGTACCGCAAAAAAAAAAAAAATAGAAAAATTATTAGACCTCAGGGCTCAGCCATATTTCTTTGGTTTATTTTCCTTTATAAAACCAGTGGTGTAAAAGAAAACCTTCATCTTTTTTCATCAGTATATAGAGCAGAGAGGTGATTTTTCTCTAAACCCCAAGACAACCAAAATTAGAGTCAAAGAAATTGAAAGTACAAGCAGTTAATTTTTCACACTGAATTAAGTTTAATGTTCTCAAGATAGACTGTGCTGCCAGTGTGCTTGCTGGCTGTCCATCTGAGGAGGATTTGTATCATTTGGGGTATTTGAACTGGGTTATTTCTGGACAAGAAATGTGTTTTATTTTAAAAATTAAAGAAACCAAAATAATTACAGCTGTTATCCAAAAATAGCATTTAACATCCATAACTAGTTTATGTGTTACCCAGTACCTTCTTTCCTTCAACATTAATTAGAAAATCCTTTTTTAAGCTTAATATGTTGAATTACAGGCCAAATGAGATTCCATCCTGTTCTGATAATGGATGTGTATAAATAGTCTGAAAGAGCTTTAGCAACATATAATTTCAATAGTGTGATGCAATAATACATAACCAATTTAATTTGAAACTAAGCCAGTGGTACAATAATGTATTTATACAACTAATATTGTTAAATTTTTAATTTTCATCCTCTCTTGATTTAAATTACAGGCTCCTTGAAAATGAAATCCACTTGTGAAGGCTAATGATTTTTCACTTTGGCTTTTCTTTTGAGATAGCTTTTACAGTTTTCCCCACTTAACTCCTCCATGGATCATGAAACATTAATGTAGAACAAGCATTAACCCATGTAAAATTTTACAAATTATACTTCTTAACTGATCATATACATATAATCTATAAGTGCTTAAGTATTTATCATCTTAACACTCAACTTGTACACATTTATATATAATATAAATTTACATATAACTATTACATATAATAAAAATATTTTCAAACATCACCATATATATCATTTATGATTTTTTCAGTACATATTAAAATGTTTACTGCTGGTAATGACACAATTCTTCATAACATACATACATTTTTTTACTTTCAATTTTGGGGAGAGGTCTTAAGATTATGTTATTATTAATCTATTTGGTGAGTAATTCTGCATATTATAATGACTTTGTAGTTGTGACAATATTGGTGCTACATTATTTGGTTAATGCTTCTCTCCCAGAGCAATATAGCTTGATTTGCATGTCTGTAGTACCCCACCTAATCCATAACAAACTTGTTTCAACAATAATGTTCAAATGGAAAAAAAAATCTATTCTGACAACAAAATTCAGATTTAAATGTAAATTTCAGTTTATCAGCCAAGTATGTTAATCATACTATTTAACAAAAAATGCAGTATGAGCTCCTCACAATTGCAATGGAGGCCAACTGTGAACAACAACAGATACTGTTGGTACTCTCAGAATATTCACTACATCATTGACAATTATTATAGGATTCCTGCTGACAGCAACATAAACTAAGATTGATAAATGAAAGATTCAGGAATTTTAATGAAAAATAGTATGTAATAACAATAAATGTTTATTTTGTTGCTCCAGTGAATATAATTTTGACTTGAAATTTCATTTGGAATGTACTGCCGGGTTTAATTTGATCAGTTTTTATTACACTGAAAAATAAAGCAAGATTGGTTGACATTATTCTTTCTTTTTTAATAGTGGCTAGCATTCAGAAGCTTCCTGCAGCCTCTGTTCTAACAGACATCAACTTTCCAATGAAAGGACGGAAGGGAATGGTTGACTGGGCAAGAAATTCAGAAGATAGGGTAGTTATTCCAAAAAGCATTTTCACTCCTGTGTCATCAAAAGGTAAATGTGAAACAATTTGAACTTTGGGGAAAAAAACATTTCTGATAAAGTCATTTAATGAAACACTAGGTACTTATCTCCAAAGAATTCTGAAATAGTTTGCAATCATGATTGAAAACTATAAAAACAGACAACTTAAATTTGTTTTTCAAATCTCCCAGTTTACTGAAGGAAAGGACCTATTAAAGTAGGGGGAAAATATAAGTGCACATTACTGATTTGAGCTTGGCATGATCAAGTTTCAACACTGACATTTTTATCCCAGTATATAAAGGATACAGCCTAATATTTTAACTTTGCGTATTAAAACATGTTATGTTTTCCATGCAAAATCATTGGTTTGGAGATTATTTTGGTATATAGAGATAAATTGAAGAAAAACATTTAGTTTTAAGAACATTTAAAGTAGACTCTAAAATTAATGGCTCTTTTCAAAAGTGACATTGTGATCTTTAATTCTCACTTTTGAGATTTTGACCTTAAAATTTAGTGCTATGGAGGAGAATTGGCTTTCTTTCTCCATATGATTGGGAATTTGAAGTTTTAAATGCAACTAAGGCAGATTCTTGTCTCAGCCCAGCTAGGGGAAAATTAGTTTCAACCAAAATCCCATTTAGAGCTAAAATTCATGTGTAGGGTGTATAGGCTAAATTGCCCCATGTGTGGGCAGAATGCATTTCTGCTACCTAGCTTCATCTTTGTATCACCAAATCCTGGAGTCCTCTTGTGATTAACAGATTAAAATTTTATAAAACACTATTTTTCTTGCTGTTTTGCTAATGTTTTTAATTTTATTCTTTCTAGAAGTAGATGAATCATCTGTATTTGTTCTTGGAGCAGTCCTATACAAAAACTTGGATCTAATTTTGCCCACTTTGAGGTAAGCTACAAAGAAGCTGTTGTAATCTTTATAAATTATTATAAAATGTGATTATAGTTCATTCTATGAAAGTAGTCAAACAGGCTCTGGTAACACAAAAGATTTTTTCTTAAATGAAATAGAAAATATCAATTTAATGAACAGGTTATTAGCATGTTATACATTTTAAAACAACGAGAAAAGACAATTTTGGTGTCTGATTATAGCCCTGCAATTCTTTTGTAACAAATCACAACTTGCCGAAAGACTAAAAAGCAAAAAGAAAAGAAAAGAAAAAACCCTCGCGTCTCTATAATAGAATGGGTCATTGTAAAATTAATCTGGTTTTTTCCCTTTATTTGTACTTAATGATACTGTTCATCAACATTAAAAGAAATAAAAGGAGTACCATGATAGTTGAGAAAACATGGTTTGGTTCTTCATTTGCACAAGATCTTAATTTGCTTCAAAATACATCTTCAATTATAACTACATTAAGAGAAAATGCTATTGTTCAATTAGAGGTCTACTTGGGGAAGAAATCTATTGATTTCTTTTCTCTCAGATAATAAAAATACAATTACAAGTAGCAATTCTACCAACAGTAATTTATTTGTACTATTGTCTTATCTACGTTGCCCCAATTTGCGGGAAACATCATTCACGTCTATTTGGATAGTGATCTTATTATCATAATGGCCTGTTTCCTCCATATCGCATTTTGGAGGATGAAGACACAAAATTGTATTTCAGTTAAGCACAGCCACAGTTTCACTGAGCTGGTCCCTCACACCCTCCTACATAACACTTTTAAGTTTTTAGGGAGGAGAGCATATGAACAATGTGTACAGTTATACCAGGGGCCCAACAAATAGTTTACTAAATAAAAACAGAGTACTGTCCAGCAGGAAAAGGCCTCCCAAGGAAGTAGCAATGACTAGTCACGATTCTTTGGAGAAAATCTCTCTGTGGGAAACACATTATTAATATAGGGGTGAATCTCCAGAGTCCCTGTGGCTGCAGTGCATCTTCTTCATCTAAAGAGATAACCAGGGGGAGCTTTCTTTAACTCCTTTCTCTGGATGGAATTTGGACTTCATGTATTTGGATAGGTTTGAATTTGGTCGTGTTTTGCTAATTCAGTATTTTCAAAACTTGTAACTTAACTGTCAACTTTTCCACTGGTTTCATGAAAACACATTGGTGTTTATATAGTTACAGGTAAGATGTAATCATAGTTATACTACCACTTTGCCTCTAAAAGGCCAAAGAGGAGATATATTCTAAACTTAAAAGTGCCCAGATAATCAAAATTGGACCCTTATTTCCATAGGAAGTTCATCCATATAAAGCTTATCTTTTCAGAATTCTAGACTAGATGCTGACTTAAAATCAGGTGACTTGTGTTTTAATTTCAGTTTAACATAACTAAGAGTTGTATAAACTTGTCCAGTTACTGAGCAGTTTAGCTGCCTTCAGTTTAAATTTGAAACAGAAGCACATTTATGAACACCATTCACACGATTTGTTCTTGAGGGCTACAGTAAATGCAAATAAAGTAGTCAACAAAAAATGTTTTAGATTATTAGTTTCCTTTCTAAATACCTAACAAAGTTGTAGAATTAACCTTGCTCTGTTTAACTTCAGAGCATAATATTTCATGAACCTATGCAGTCAAAGAAATTGGAAATTTATTAGGGATATCAGCCTTTTTTGTAAAAAGGGGGGAAACACTTAATTAGTGGTTCCATTTTGTTTTTCTAGTCATGACAAGAGGCAGTTGTCATGGGGTATGAGTAGATTAAAGAATCCATTATGAGGAATTTAATGAATATAGCAGAGAATAGTCTGGAAGAGTGGCTCTCCTAATACCACCTGTGACACAAATGGATTCAAATAGGTCCTGGGCCGTTTTATAGGTAAAAATAGAAATCAAATGTAAATGTTTTTTCCAACTTCAAAAATTTTATCATGACCTGGAGATGTAACACATTGGTAGAGAGACTAATGTGTGTGAGGCCATGGGTTCGATCCTCCACACTGAAACAAACAAAAAAAAATCTGTCTTTATTGTAGAGAGTTACTACATATTCTTAGGTTGAAGTCCTTAGTAACCTTGGCACAAAAGTTAATAATATGTAATGAATATAAATTTACAGTTAGATAGGAATATGTTCTGATGTCCTCTTGCACAGAAGGATGACTATAGATAACAACAAAGTATATTTCAAAAAAGCTAGGAGAGGATGTTGAATGTTCTCATCACAAATAAATGATGTTTTATATGACAGATAGGCTAATTGCTCTGATTTGAACATTACACAATGTATATACTATTGAAACGTGACATATTTCATATATATGTTCAATTATTATGTATGGAGTAAAAATAAAGCCTTTTAGAATAATTGTAAATATGTATACTCACTCATATTTTTATCTATAAGATAATTCAGTAAATAACTATAGAAAACTATATACATATTCAGATCATAGACCAGAAATAATGACAATAGAATGCTCAGGGTGAAATGTTTGTTTAAATACTCTTTGAAAGGTGAAACACTAGTGTTTACTTCTTATTATCTGTTATTTCATGTAATAAAATATTACACTAAGCACTCTTGGGATTGCTTTTCTACTTTTCAAAAAAAATTCTTCCAGAAAGGTCTAATGAGTATACCAGTTATAGATCTACTAAATAAGAATATTCCTTTGAATAGACAGTAGTGATTCTCTCACAGTCACTCAGCAAACATATACTAGCTGTAAGTGCTTTATTTTTTACTCCTCTACAGTGTTGAAACTCTCAGAACAGTGCTTAATAAACAATAAAGGGTAAATGAATTTTCCCCAAATAATTATCCTTTCTCATATGATATCATATGTAAGCCATTTTCTAAAATAAGATGCATAGAAAGTTAGTGTTTATTTGATATTTTAAAGAAAATATTTTAGGAACAGAGGAATAAAATACACGTATCATCTTGCTTTACTATATATGTTTATGTCAATTGAACTCAATCAGAAAGGAAAAATCTTATTTACCATGAAAAATATACAGATATGTTCTATATGTTTAGTTATTATTTATGAACTTTCATGAAATATTTTCCTTGTAATCATTTTACTAATTATCTGTTGAAACATTTGGAGCCAAGTTTCCCCATGCTCAGAATAATGTTAAATTTGCTGTTAGGTTCCCAGAAATTTTATATGTTGATATAATCATTTTCAGAATGATACTTTGCATAATTTCTCTTGTGGGGAATCTGAGGGAAGACTTGATATAGTGTTTCAAATAAATATAATTTAGTCCTTGATGTAAAAGCATAAGTAATCTTGCATATTGACTCTTTTGTTATTAAGATACTTCTTTTCTTCTCTTACCCTAACATGCATTCAACTATTATTCAAACTGCAATTTTCATTTTACTGTTTGTCTTCCCTTTTAAAATGAAGTCAATTCAAATTGTACCTTCCACCTGAAGGAAATATGCTCTACGCAGGTCTAAATAGGTGCTATTCTCAGCATCCCACTTTTATTCTTCTTCAGAATAATTTCTTACAGGTAAAAATTATAGAACTATATATTATTATATAGTCTCTTTAAAGTTTAATATCATCTGGAATCTCATTTTATAGATGAGAGATACGGGATCCTTATTGTATATGTGACCTGCCTAAGATTATATATCTAGTACACAACAGTTCTAATTCAATCCACTCTTCTGTCTGCCTAAACCAGAACTCTTTCACTATATCTCACTGCCTCTATGTTTCTCTTATTGATTCCTCTAAGCAATATAGTGTATGAATGCACATGTATCTCTTGCAGAAAACCTTGTAAGGTCCAGAAAGTGGTGGCCATTTCAGGGCACACTCAGGGGGCCTGGGGTAGGCCTGGTGACCCCATCCTGGGCTGTCAAAGTCAAGGCCTGAGTTTGTCACTCCTCCCTTTTCCCTCATGACCATTATGTGCCTGACACATGAAGACTAGCCAGCCCAGGCCAGAAAGTCCCTTAAGGAAAGTGAAATACCTGTGCATGGACCCCTGTCAGAACAACGAATTTACAAAAACACTCAGGCTGGCAAGCTTGTAAACTACTGTGAACATTCGAATTCATTTTTATATTATTGAAGTCCAATTTGATAATGTCAAGAAGCTTTAAAATCGATTACCATTGAAATAACAATTCAACTTCTAAGAATTTATCTTAAGGAAAAAAAGTAGTATGTCCAAGCACACACTGAAGCCACGAATTCAAGAAATCATGAATAATGCATTCTCTGATTAACTTAATAAATATAGGTTCCAGTTTTGTGAAAAAACCACAAAGATTCTGAGTAGGAGAGCAGTATGTAATTTTCCTGGTAAGACATGTGGAAAATGTAATCATGATTTTGAAAAAAACAATGCATCTTAATGTTGCTATTAACATTTGAGGTAGTATATAGAATCTAACTAAAATTATATGTAAATACCAGTATATCATTAAAGTGCCAGGAAAATACAGATGAATGAAGAACTACAACATTCTCATAAGTCAATAGTAGTTGGAAAATTACGTTTGAAAAAGGAACAAATTTCAATAGTGCAAAATCACATGAAATTCCATCAAGTACACTAACTTAAAGATAACTGGTACTGAAATTTATATATATTTAGGAAATGAAACTCATGTGAACTCCTAGTATTAAATTAATTAGACACAAATTGGAAAGGAAAATTAAATGAATACTATTGGAAATAATAGAAAAAGGAATAAATAATCACTTTTACACCAGTGCAATCAACCTACAGAGTCCGCTTTCTCAAGAGCACGTGTTCTTTAGTTTCAGGACCTAAACTTTGAACTCTGTTTCTTCATTTTCATTATATAATGAACTGTTGTAATTTCATGAGAATCTATGGCCTATCATAAAGACATTATAAATTAAAATTGACCATGGGAACCAGGCGTTGGTGGCGCATGCTTGTAATCCCAGTACTTGGGAGGCTGAGACTGAAGGATCCAGGTTCGCGGCCAGCCTCAGCTACTTAGTGAGGCCCTCCACAACTTAGTGAGACCCTGTTTTAAAATAAAGAATAAAAAATAGGGCTGGGTGTGGGGCTCAGAGGTAGAATGCCCCTGGGTTCAATCCCCAGCACCGCAAAAAAATAAAAAATAAAATAAAATTGACCATGGGGATAGTAAAGTGACATAACCAATAGTATTAAATACTGTATTACATAGCCAGGATATAATTTACAAAAATCTGGAATTAATTTGGCCACACCATTTTAATGTAAACCTAAATCCCTAATCACTTACCATGTCTGTGATTCTAAGTTCTATATCTGTTAGAAAATCAAACTTGACATTATGACTAGTTTCAAAGTTCTTAGTAAATGGAACCTTACTTTTTAACAGCCATCAGGGACTTTAGTTTTTAAAGTTTTAAAGTTTTTATTTAGCCAGGCATAGTGGCGCACATTTGTAATCCCAGTACCTGCGAAGCTGAGACAGGAGGATCGCAGGTTCACGTCCAGCCTCAGCAACTTGTGAGGCCCTCCACAATGCAGTGAGACCCTGTTTCAAAATAAAGAATAAAATAGGGCTGGGGGTGTAGCTCAGAGGTACAATGCCCTTAAGTTCAATCCCCAGTAACACAAAATAAATAAATAAAGTGAATATATTTGTCTTAAAGATTTTGATGAAGTCTTCCAGTTCTAGAATATATGAAATCATCTATTTTATTTTTGCTTCATTTAAGTTGGGGGGCTCGTTTAAAGCAATCATGAAAACTCTCAATTTTGAAGCTACCCAAATGATAAACATAGTGAAAAAAGAAAACAGAAGTTTTGATGACTTTCATTAAACCATTAGCACATTTTTGTGTATTTTATTATGTATTTTATGTGACCACCCTTTATGTGTGACACTAGTTCTGCTGTCCCCTCCACTGATTTTTTTCCTGTAACATTGATTACATTTTGTTTACTGTGGTAAAAACATATAACACAGAATTTACCATCGTGTGTGTGTGTGTGTGTGTTCTTAGGGATTGAACTCAGAGGCATTCTAACTCTGAGCTACACCACAGTCCCCTTTTTATTTTGACAACAGGGACTCACTAGTTTGCTGAGGCCAGTCTTGAGTCTGTGATCCTCCTGTCTCAGCCTCCCAAGTACTGGGATTAGAGCCCTGGGCCACCTGACCCTCCTTAACTTAACCTACTTCAATAAGCATGATGTCCTTCAGGTTTATCCATGTTATGGCATGTGACAGGGTTTCCTACTTTAAAAAACTGAATAATATTCTATTGTATGTATAGTCCACCTTTTGGCAATTGTGAATAATGCTTGATGAATATGGGTGTGCAAATATCTCCTCAGGATCTTATTTTCAATTCTTTTGGATATACCTTGAAGTGAGAATATTGGATCATATGGCAATTACATTTTTTTATTATTTTCAGAAACTACCAAAACTGTATTCCAAAGAAGCTGCATCAACATTGCATATGGGTTCCAATTTCACCACATCATCACTGGCACTTATTTCTTTTCTTTTTTTTCCTGTTTTTAGCAAAATATAGCCATCCTAATGGGTGTCAGGTGATATTTCATTGTGGTTTTGATTTGCATTTCCTTGGTAATTAGTGATATGGAGTATCTTTTCATGGACTCCTTGGACATTTGATTGTCTTCTTTGGAGAAATAGCTATTCAAGTACTTTGTCCATTGTGTGTGTGTGTGTGTGTGTGTGTGTGTGTGTGTGTGTGTGTTACTGGAGATTGAACCCAGGGGCTCTGCCCATATTTTAATTGGCTTATTTGAGGGTGTTGGCTAGTAAATGGTAGGAATTATTTATGTATTCTGGATATAACTACTTAACAAATATATTGCTTACAAATATTTTTTCCAATTCCATAAGTTACTTTTTCACTTGATTGACTGTCTCCTTTCCTGAACAAAAGGTTGTTTTTTTTAATTTGATATAATCACATTTATTTTATCTTTTGTTTCCTGTACTTTTGGTGTCATGTCCAAGTAATTGCCAAATCCAGCATCATGAAGCTTTTCACCTATGTTTTTGTCTAGGTGTTTTATAGTTTTAGGTCTTATGTTTAGGCCTTTCCCTCTTAGTACTGCTTTTGCTGCACTTTGTAAGTTTTGGTATGTTGTGTTTTTACTTTATCTCAAGGTATTTTCTAATATCTCTTGTGATTTCTTCCATGACATACTGGTTGTTCAAAAGTGTGTTTCCATCTATTTGCAAGTTTTCCTGTTGATTTCCAGTTTCATTCATTGTAGTTGGAAAAGATACTCTGTATGATTTCAGTCTTCTTCAATCTATTAAGACTAGCTTTGTTGTATAACAGGTGATCTATGCTGTAGCATATTCAGTGAGCCCTTGAGAAGAATATGTATTCTTCATTGTATGCACTATTCTATATGAGTCTGTTAGGTCCAACTAGACCACAATGTTACTCATGTTCTCTGCTTCCTTTTTAACAACTCTAATTAACCTACTCATCATTAAAATGGGGTATTAAAATTTCCTAGGATTATTGTGTTTCTGTCTATGTCTCTCATCAATTAGTCATTGTGTAATTCATATATTGGGTGCTTTGCAGCTAGGAGCACATATTTTTATAATTGTTATATCTTCCCGGTGAATTGATCCTTTTATCATTACATACTGTTCTTTGTCTCTTGTTTTGACTTAAAATCTATTTCACTTAAGTATGGCCAACCCTACCCTATTCTGGTTACATTTATGTGGGTATTTTTTCCATCCCTTTACTTTTAGCCTCTGTGCATCCTTCTATCTAAAGTAAGTCTCTCATAGGCAGCTGTATAGCATTTTAATCATTTTTTACTCTCTTTAAGGTGTGGTTCATGTGCCCTAAACATCTTAAGACTCTGCCCAAACTGTGAAGAATAAGTTGAATGTCCTTGGAATGAATAACCTTACAGATTTTAAAATGTTTTAGATACCAACTAGCACAAATCCCAAAGACAGGAAAGAATTTTATTACCCTAGTCATGAAATCCATTTGGCGGTAAGATCTACTTTCTTAGCAGTGAATACAACGCATACCCAGCCAGGAAGCGTTAGTAGATCACAAGGCTGACGTGGCGCATCAGGAGCCAACTATTCACTTAATGCAAATTACAATAAGTTGATGGAATAAATTAAACATAATTTTGTACTTATACTTTTTTTTAAAAAAGGGGAACCATTGCATAATGTAAATTTACTTATTTTTCCTTCATTAAGCATTTTAATACCATGGTATTGGCATTGCATTTTAAAACAACTTGGTAAAAAGTTCAATATTTGGTTTAGAATGTGTTTTTATTCAGCAATACATTCAAACATGTTCTGAGTACTAAAATGTGCCCAGCATAATGCAAATGAATATATATAAATGGTAGGCACCATTCTTGCCTTCACTGAGTTTATGGTCTTATGGAAGGAGTTATGTATAGAACTGATGGGTGCTGTGATATAATTAGGTACATGCCACTGGGTTGTGGCACAAAGCCAGGGGCGCTCACATCAATGAGATAAGCACACACATACGCTTAAATAAATTGACACACTTACTTTCCGAAAAAAATTCTAAATATGTTATATCACATACACTTTGCATCATCTAGGGACCTTTTCCAGCAGGCAAAGTTGAGTAATAGCAGATGAACCTGACACAGTGTAACATACCCTGCAGAGGGCTCCTTCCTTATCTTAGATGTTTTGCTTCTTCTTGTCCAGTCACCCAGTGCCAAAGTCCCCAGATGCCCACAAACACACAGAAAAGTTCACAAACATCTCAACAAAACCTCAAACTTCTGAACAGAATACCCACATCTGCACTTTGTAGTAATTTCTCCACTTATGTAACTTGAAAAATAATCTTGTGGCTCAGGGGTAGAGTGCTTGCCTAGTATGCACAAGGACCTGAGTTCAATCCCCAGAACCACACAAACAAAATCTTCTGGAAAAAATAATACAAATACCTTTCTACTATTAAAATTACCTAAATTAATTAAAATTAGCAGTCCTTGAGTTTTATTTATAGCAGGGAGGAAGGATTATAAACAGAACTATAGTAAAGGTACAGATGAAATTTTAGTGATGCATCAGTATTTTACTTTCAGGTAACCAAACCAGAATTCAAACATATTCAGGCTAACCTGAAAAAGGAACTTGCATCTGTGTATTCAGAACTGATTTTTCTCTGGGAGAAAATAACACATTTTATCTGGTGGTGACACAGAGGCATGCTCTGAATTCCAAGCTGTGGATCCCTTGCTGTTCTTTGGGAGGCCTCTCAACTCTGCTTATATGATCAATCACCTAGGATGGTCTTCCAGCTTTGTTAATTTCATTTATTCTCACCTAATTCCGATTACTTTTACTCACAGAGAAAAAACAATTTGGCCAAGGGAACTTGCCATTTAGAGCTCAGTTCTGTCTCCTTCTCAATGCCTCTTACCTCAATTGACTCATTTAGTATTGAATGAAACAAAGGACAGTTAACTAGCTGTCTCAGTTTGCAACCACTTTCCTCTTAAGAAAAACAAAATACCTCCATGCCTTGTTGTTTTTCACTTTTCAGTATTAACTAGATAGCTTCCTGAATGTTGAAGAATTTGTTGTTTGATATGAGAAATTGGGTAAAAGATGTTATTATCCTACTCAAAATATGCTTCTAGTTCCTCTGGTACTACATATAGTAAATTCCCAATTGTGAAACAGCTCAGCATTTTTTTCTAGTGAAATCTTGTGCAAACTATTTTGATTAGAGAAAACATTTTCATAATGAATGAGAGATTCAACTTTGTTCTACCATATCAGTATTATAGCCCTTGGATAGTACAGCCTCCTTGGAAAAAAGTGTGATTAGCTGGGTATGGTGGCACATGCCTGCAATTCCAGTACTTGGAAGGCTGAGACAGGAGGATTGCAGATTCACAGCCAGCCTCAGCAACTTACTGAGGCCCTCTGAAACTTAATGAGACCCTGTTTCAAAATAAAAAATAAATAAAATAGGGCTGGGAGTGTAGCTCAGAGGGAGAATGCCCCTGGGCTCAATCCCCAGTATCACAGGAAAAAGAAAGAGGAAGGGAGGAATGGAGGGAGGGAGGAGAAAGGAGAGAGACAGAGAGAGAGAGAGAGAGAGAGAGGAGAAAACTGTATAATTTATAAATTTAAACATGCATTTATCACATGACCAATCAATTCTACTCCCAGGTATTTACCCAAGACATATGAAATACATGTCCACATAAAGTGTGTATGACAATTATTTATAATAGCCACATGGGAATGTTCTTAAAAGCTAAAAGCCAGAAGTAACCCAAAGTTTGCTTACTTATTGATGAGTTGATAAACAAATTGTGGTAAATCCATACCATGGAATATTTCTTAGCTATAAGAAGAAACAAAATGAATCTCAAAAATACACTAACTGATTTAAGTCAAACACAAAAGTCTATTTACTGTAGAACTGCATTTAAGTGAAATTCTAGAAAAGGCAAGTTCATAGTGGCAGCATGTCCATGGGAGAGGAGGGGATCAAGGGCAGAGAAGCATGAGGAAACTAGGGTGAGATTCCGCTTATTTTGATTGTGGTGGTACTTGCATAGTAGTACAGAATGATCAGGAGTATTGAGCTGTATACTTAAAATTGGTGAACTTTATCTGTAAATAATTTCTTAAAAACAGAAAGAGTAAAAAAGGAAATGACTTTGTCTTTGATACATGGTATTAATTCCCCAAAGTAGTATCTGCCCTTTGGAAGAACAGGTGATTCATTTCAAATCAACAAGGAGGGATGAATATACTTATTTTTTCAAATGTGTAAAAGTACAACTATATCCTTGAATCCCTAAGTAATAGATGATCTACAGAATTTTGTATATTTTGAATAAAAATTTCTATGTACTAGAAATGTTTGTTTCTGTTTTATACTTAATATTAATAATTTTTATAGATTATAAACATACTGCTATAAACCCACTTAAACTTTGTGAGTATTGATCCTGGCAAAATATTTTGTAAATCAAGTTTCTTAGATTGAGAACACTGAGATGAAGCAGTGTCCTGTAGATGTCTGTTGCTGAAATGAATGATGTGTGATAATTAGCAACAACATTTATTTATATTTAAACTCTTCTTGCTTTCATATTATTCCACATTCCAATTTTTCATCTTATGCATTTTAGAAGAGTTTAAAAAATGCCATGACAGAACTTTGCAAGAAGGGTATTTAGTCTCCTGGAGAATAAAACTGTTAGGTCCTCCTTGAGATAATGGAGTATATTCATTCAAAGATTGCCTGAAGGTTCGAATTCATAATCCATCACTTTTGTAGGTGAATCAGATTTAAATAATTGGAAGTTTGTCAGTGCTGTTGCTTTTTCATTTTTTCTGCATCTAACATGGCAGAAGCCAGGCTTGGTGAACCATGCCTGTCATCCCAGTACATGTGAGACTGAGATGGGAGGATAACAGGTTTGCGACCAGCCTCAGCAACTTAGTGAGGCCCTGTTTCAAAATAAAAAATAAAATAGGGCTGGGGGTATAGCTCAGAGGCAGAATGCCCCTGGATTCAATCCCCAGTACCACAAAATAAAATAAAATGGCAGAATGGCTTTTTTTCTTCCAAATTTTTCTAGGTCCAGGTAAGTTTTGTTTAAAATAGTAAAATCTTCCCATGCATAACATCATGATATCATGTTTTACTAAAAATGTATTTATTTATTGTACTCCCAAAAGGCAGTAAGCAGTATGACATAGTTTTCATCAATCGTTCCTCCTTTTAACCATAATTTTTCTGTTTCAGAAATTATACTGTGGTTAATTCAAAAATCATCGTGGTCACAATAAGGCCTGAACCTAAGACAACGGATTCATTTCTGGAGATAGAACTGGCCCATTTGGCTAATGTAAGTACTATCCACTTACCATTCAGACGCTCATAGAATTACCCTTTACAGGAGATTAACAGTCATTCTTTTGACAATATGACCAGAACACAATTTTTAGACTTTTATGGTTTCAAATGTATTAGTTTGTTGTGAGCATATGTATTATATAGAAACAGAATGACATATTATTCTATGCTTTTGTTTACAATAAAACTCTTCAATTTATTCAAGATAATAGTTAATAAAGTGTTTATAAGCTGGGCATGGTGGCGCATGCTTGTAATCCCAGTACTTGGGACGCTGAGACCGGAGGATCCGGGTTCGCGGCCAGCCTCAGCTACGTAGTGAGGCCTCCGCAATTTTGTGAGACCCGGTTTCAAAATAAAGTATAAAAAATAGGGCTGGGGGTGTAGCTCGGA
>PVJS01048248.1:0-15128 GCA_004027185.1 Glis glis
ACATTGTTTATGACAGTAATTCCATGGATTCACTACTTTCTTACCCTTCCCCTTCCCTTGTATCCCTTCCCTAACACCTCTGAGGGTTCTCCATTGTCATTGGAGACCCTTTTGTGTCCCCACTACTCCCTATATTGCGCGCAAATCTCTCTTTAAAGGAGTGGCCCTGAACCAGCCACTACCTAGATCACAGTTTGTTTATTTATGAAGGGGCTGAATTAGGTAGATGATTTCTAAGATCCAAGCCTCAAATATCAGTGATGATGCATTAACCAAGACAGTAAGAAGATAAATCTCCATCGTGTAAGCTACCAGACTGTGTATTTGTTATAGCAGTCCTAGCAAACTAATACAAACTAACGCATTCTCTCCTGATTGTGCACTGCACCTTCCTGCTACTATGTGCTGGATACTCACTACACACAAATCAAGACACTCGGAGCTAAAGAAGGCTAGAGCTGGAAGAAATGGGCACTGGGAATGGGCTGACGGGGGAAAGGCCATCTGTGTGTCTCCATCTCCAAACACACAACCTAATACTGACTCAACAAAGCACAGAAAAATACAAAAACATAAAAAACCCAAATAAACCAGGCGACAGTGGGCGCTCCCCCCCTACCCCCAGCAATGCTCATGGCTGCTCTTGTTCAAGGTCTGGTGTGCACTGGCACAACGTCAGTGTCAGGACTGTGTTACCTGCCAGCATGGGGCATGTGACTCCACACACCTAGAACACAGAGGTGCTTGTGACTAGTTGTAAGGATTTATTAAGTATAAGAACTTTTCTCCAAATATAAGCCAACATAGCAAACACATTGTTATTTCATACCATGAAGTGATATGTACCATTGATTTTCTCTGTTAAAGTATTGCATCAAAAGTAAAAGGAGGCTTGGGGATGTAACTAAGTGGTAGATCATTTGCCTAGCATGTCTAAGGGCCCAGGTTCTGTCCTTAGCACTGCAAAATAAATAAATAAATAAATAAATAAATAAACAAATAAATAAATACATGCATACATACATACTAAAATAAAATTAATAAAAGGACATGCTAAGGAATGTGAATGTGAACATGAAACAATAAGCATTTATTACACAGAGCAAATTGCTATAGTTTCCAAAGATAAAATTCAGACTGGATCCAGTATCATAATTCCCAAATGCCTTATCTGGTAAAGTTTAGAATAAAGAACGTGTGGAAAGCTATTACAAAGGGAAACACAAGTATTGCAAATTTTATTATTGAAAGTTTGATTTATTAAAGTAAAACCCCATTATCTTTCTTCTTATAAAGCTTAGAGGTAAAGATGGTCTCTACATACTGATAGTATTTATAACTTAAAGCTGGGGCCAAGCAAGCAGGACTGAAAGTAGGAAGGAGGAAAAATTTGAGGTTAACTATGTCGGCCAGGCAGGTGGATGTGGCCCCAGAGGAGATGGGATTCCACAAGACAACATTTCAAAGGCAATGTTAGAATGTTCAGGAACTCATAGATCAACGGTTTCAGCAGTTTAATGCTTTCAAAATGCTGAGGAGTGGAAATACCTTCTGCGGCACACAGAGTTGAGCCAAGTTTTGCAACTTGGATATCAACAGCTGATTAACTTTTTTCCCTTCATATTTACCACTTTTCTATGACCTGGTGTCTGTATGTTATTTACATTAAACCTAATCTGCCTAGCTTTCCCATAAGAGCTAAAGATAATGGCAAAAGCTTCATAGAGCTGTGCAATATATCCTTTTAGGAGGGGAAAAATAAAAATTTAGTTATGTCTGTCCATCTGGAGGCCAATTCCCATGGTGCACACTAAAAAGTTCAGTTTATTATTTTATTTCACAACACTCAAACATTTTTTCTCAAGTGAAAGAATTCTTTCAGTGCATTTCTTGGCATCCCGAGTTGTTTGATTCAGTAAAGTTTCATAATGTTGAAAAATCTTTTCTGCCAGTCAAGATTTCCTGAACTAGAAAGTGGTTGGTGATGATTCCTGCACTAAGAGAAACAGCTAACAGTTCACATGGTTGGTTAACACACGTCGTCCTTGTATTCGTAGGAGTCAAAGTCTCACGTGGCTTTGAGATGATTCAAGTGTAAAGACTTTAAACAATATTCCTTCCAACTCTGGAGTATGAGTCAACACATTGTTTCTCTTAATCGCCTGCTGATAAGACTCAGCTCAGGGTGCTGTGGACCAGCTCCAGTCCCTTTCCTTGGGAGACTGATTCAGTAGGTGTGGTGGGACTCAGAGGACCCTCACTGTGCAAGTTTAAGAAACACTTTACTTCCTGACTCTTGGCTGGATGTTGGAATCACTCAGGGAGCTTAAATTAAAAAAAAAAAAAATCCTGAGCCTGGGTCCTGCCTACAGAGATACCGAGTTAGTCCAGAGGGTGGCCAAGGCATCTGGATTTTTTTTTTTCCTGCTGTACTGGGGATTGAACACAGGGACATTTTACTTCCAAGCTGTATATCCAGCCCATTTCATTTTTTTTTTGTTTTGTTTTGAAATAGTGTCTTGCTCAATTGCTGAGATTGTCCTCGAACCTATGATCCTCCTATCTCAGCCTCTCAAGTACTGGGATTACAGGCGTGCACCACAACTCTCAGCTCATCTGGATTTTTAAAAGCTTCCAGATGATTCTAATGTGCAGCCAGGGTTGAGAATCACTGACTTGATTGAGACAACAGCCCGTTAACTGTGCATATGGGAAAGCAATATCTGACATTCCCATGAAGATATACAAAGTGCTTCCACACACATGTGTCTCATTTGAATCCTTGACTACCTGACCAGGCAGATAGAATTGATGTTCTCTGTCTTTCACAAATAAGCAAAGTAAAGCTCGGAGCAGTGAAGTAGCCTGATGGAGGCTGACTCTAAGCAGAATTCTGCACCTTGACTACCATACCTTTCTATGCTCACCTGTTCCTTACTAATCTCCAGCTTCCCAGTCTCCCTTTAAAAGAAAACAAAAGCCAAAGCAACTCTTGTGTGCCTAGAGTTTCCCTTACATCAGATTGTTATTAATAATAATTGTTATTAATAATACTACTAGTCACAGCAGCAGCTAACGCAGGGTCCTGTCCACACCTTGTACCAAGTGCTCTGCATCATCTTATTATCTCCATGAGATAGGTTATATCCTCAATTTTACATGTGAGGAAACTGAAGCTTAAACGGTAAGCAACTTGCCGGAGGTCACATTGCCATGCAACTCTTATTGAATATGAACCTCCTCTTATTTTTCTCCAAGTCAACCAAATTTTAGCAAGTGGCAGAGAGGAAAGAATCTGGTATTTCAGAGTAAGCTATTATTGATGCATATAGCTTCTCTGAATTGTATGACCACTTCTAATATGGGGATTGAATCTTGTAAGAAACTTCTAGAACCAGTCATTCAGAAGCTCAGTTGGAGAATCATGGGCTGTTACTTCTTCACCTTCCATCCTGGAGTCAGTCTTAGTGCATAGAATTGAGTCCTAGTGCACTAAATGATTCTTACTAGCTATGAGGTCTTGGGCCAGTCACATCCAGAACAAGAATTAATGTTTTGAGTGAATCAGGCCAGGTTGGATCATCAGTCAGTATCCTTATATCTATTTTTGTGAGTTTTCAAAACCATGAACTTGCTTTTTGCTACATCAGTATTCAGAGCTCAAAGTCAAACAAGTAAAAAGTTTGAGTACTAGAAGTTCAAGAGGCATGAGGGACACTTTGGTTAGGTATAAAAACCCTTTATAAAAACCTGGTACCATTTTATGATATTATGAAGAGGGAGAGATGGAAAAGAACAGAATTTCTTTTTCCATTTTCTAAGACTGTTGTTTGGTGTGGGGATTCTAGTTCCTTTCTGCATAGTGGAGCTGATGTCAAGACTGAGGAGGAATTTATGCTTTTAGGTATACTATAGAGAGCATAATGGCTACTAAAGCTTAAGCTTATAATGTATCATCTTATATAGAAAGCTAGATTTATTCAACAAATATTCACTGAGCACATAGTATGTGCTGTACACTGGGATACGATGATGGCAAAGGTCCCACCCTCACAAAGCACACTTCTTAAATGAGCAGACAAAGGACAACAACAAAAACAGATTAGTAAAACAATAACTGACAGGGCAGACAAGCAGTGGTAACCTTTAAGCTGAAAGAATATGAAAAAGCCAGCTATTCTGAGTGTGGAAATAAAAGTATTAAGGCAAAGAGATTTGTAATAGCAAGGTCCCTGGGGCAGGGAAAAAGGCTGGTGTATTCTAGAAGCTGGAAATAGGTATAATTGGGGTATGGAGCATACAGGAGAGAGGGCCGGACCTGAGGCCACAGGCTTTTGAGGGGCCAGGTTGCACAACCCTCATGGGCAATAGTAAGTAGTGTGGATTTTACTTGAGATCCACTGAGGATTCGGGTTGGCCCTAATTCACTCTTACTGCTGTCCCTATGGGAAGAAGAGATTTGGACACACAAAGAGACACCAGGGATATATGAGTACCAGGGATGTTAGACCACAAGAGGAAAATGAGAGAGGGGCCATCTGTGAGCCAAGGAGAGAGGCCACAGAAGAAACCACTCCTACTGATTTTTAACTGCCAGCATTTGAAACCCAGTAAGAAGCCATTGAAGATTTTTGTGTGTGTGCCATCGGAGAATTCTAAGCAGAGAAGCAGCATGGCCTGTTTTGTGCCTTAGTGCACTTCCTATGGTGTGTGGAGAAAGGATGGGAAGATATTGCAGACAATAATAACCTTTCTCTTCCCAAGCAGTACTCGTTAGCAAAAGCAGAAATTATAACATCTGCTTATATTTTTAAAGCAGTTGTTATGGTTTGGATCTGGAATCCAAATCCCCTGAAAGTGCATGTGTTGAAAGCATGGTCTCCGTTGGGCGTGGTGGTGCACGCTTGTAATCCCAGTACTTGGGAGGCTGAGACTGGAGGATCTGTGTTCATGGCTGTCTGCAACTTAGTGAGACCCTGTTTCAAAATAAAGAATAAATAATAGGACTGGGGGTGTAGCTTGGAGGTAGACATGCCCCTGGGTTCAATCCCCAGTACTGCAAAAAAAGAAAAAAAAAAAAGAAAAAGAAAAGAAAGCATGGTCTCTGGTACAGCAAAGTTCAGAGGTGGGTGGGGCATTAGGTTCTGCTGCAATCATGGGGGGTCTGACCTCACCAGCGGACGAATCCATTGATGGCTGAATAGACTACTGGGAGGCGGGACCTAGTTGGAGTGTGTAGGTTACTGGGGGTGTGCCTAGAAGGGTCTAACTTGTTTCCAGATCCTTCCTCTATCTTTTTCTCTCTGCTTCCTGGCTGTCATGAGCTAAGTAGCTTTTCTCCTCCACACCCTGCCACCATGATGTTTCTGCCTTGGAGGTGGCTGACCATGAACTACACCACTGAAACCATGAGCCCAATAAACCTTTCCTCCTCTAAGTTGTTTTTGTCAGATATTTTGGTCACAGTGATGAAATGCTGACTAACACAGCAATCTTCTAGAGTCCTCCTCCTTCATATTTTTGTAGGAACAACTGTTCTTCTACATTCAGAATTGGGACAGAAGTATAGATATGTAGACCATCAGGTGTTAACGTGCCTTGCAGAGGGCAGGCACGCTATTCACCACACTTTTTTTGTGTCCAAATAAAAGATAAGAGTCCTTTCAAACCACTGTAGTGAAATGCATGCCTTCAGGTCTCTCTCATTAGAAAAAGAAACTCTGCGCCGGGCGTGGTGGTGCACACTTGTAATCCCAGTACTTTGGGAGGTGGAGACCAGAGGATCCGGGTTTGCGGCCAGCCTCAGCTCTCTCTCTCTCTCTCTCTCTCTCTCTCTCTCTCTCTTTCTCTACCTAGTGAGGCCCTCTGCAACTTCGTGAGACCCGGTTTCAAAATAAAGTATAAAAAATAGGGCCGGGGGTGTAGCGTGGAGGTAGAACACCCCTGCGTTCAATCCCCGGTACCACAAAAAAAAAAAAAAAGAAAAAAGAAAAAGAAATTCTGTTGAAAGTGAGCAAGGTCCAGCCACATGTGACCTCATTAGGTCGCAGGTGGAGCATTAGAGTTCTTTGCTTCTTCATTTGGACAGGCGAGCGCATGCACACCGAGGATGCATGATTGCCATGCGAGAGTTACTTCCCATTATGATAGAACTCATGGCATCTCAATCGGCATTAAAGCTAAGACATTCAAATTTCAGAAATGAATCTTCCATCCTCAGGGAGTGATATCCACTGCCCAGCCAGGGGCAAGAAGACAATGAGGCTCCGTATGACACAGACTTGGACATGTACAGATGGGAATAGATAACTGAAATACTTTCACAGCTCCGAAAGTGAAACTCTCTTTTCCCCATGACAGTTTCCTTTTCAGGTTTCAGTTCAATGCAGAGCATAGTTCTATGATTGAGTTATGAACTCCAAAAATAGGGGCTTTAATGGAAATGCGGACAGACGCCTCACTGGAGCCGCGCTACTGGGCACAGCTATAGTCATCAGTTTTAATGAGGGCTGTTAATATCACCTCCATCAGAATGGTTGCCCTGGGCTGACTTTCTGGGCCGTGCACAGGTGTTCTCGGCCAAAATTGTAATGTAGGTTATTACACTATCAATGAGGCACAGATGTGCTTTCTGTCTGGACTCAGGATGGTGTTCCTGCCAAGTGCATAACTCTTCCAGTGGGCCCAGGTCTGCTGGTATCAAAATGCTGTTCTAGCTCAGTGAACCTGAGAACTGCCTTCTGCTTCCCCAGGACAGGAGTTAGAAACAGGCTTAAGAATGCAAGAAGCTGGGCTCTCAGAAGGCAGGCGCCAGCTTCCTTAAGAACACGAAATGCATCCTGCCACCTTCTGTTTTTGCAGTGGAAGAGTCAGTCC
The DNA here is from genome assembly GCA_004027185.1 of Glis glis. NCBI lineage: Eukaryota > Metazoa > Chordata > Mammalia > Rodentia > Gliridae > Glis > Glis glis. The sequence continues at coordinate 6,877 of PVJS01048248.1, forward strand.
CTACATTTTCCTTCATTGACTCATCAGGGTTTTCTTGGGCAGCTATCTGGTACCAGGCACCCTGGAGGAGCCAAGGTAAGGTTTGCCAATGAGTCTGCATCCCAGTGCCCTGCAGTGGTATCGGCTATTTCTGGTCTTTTCTCCCAACTACTTCTAAGTTGTTGCTCAGAACTTGTCTCCATTGCCTCTCACTGAGGGTCTGGTCCTAATATCATGGCCTTTAAACAAACAAAATGTTGAATGTTTCCATGAATTTACCTCCCTGGCACCTCCTTTTTCCTAAGTGTGATCCCCTCATTCAGTGAGTGTTTTGTTTCTGGCATCCATCTGACCTGAAGCCTGATTTTCTTTAAAGATGGTGGCTGCAGGTGCTACACCTGGCAGAGTGGCCATCGCAGAGGCCTGGGTGCTGAGAACCAGCGTGGGGATGCACCCAGGGCCACCACTGACGTGATGCTGTGCCTGCTTGGGGCGCCAGTGCAGAGGCACCCATCAGGGAGAGAATGGTGGCCCAGGAGGGGGAAAAATGGGTTTTCCTCAGTCTGGGAAAGTGATACGGAATTGATCTTGACTTTGTGAGTGACGTTGCCTTCCTCTCCAGATCAATCTATCTTTATACAGGTGCTAAGTGGGAAGAAGGGAAGTCGGCTCAATGGCTGCAGTGGGGCCTCACCTACTTTTTTCACTTTTAAGCACAGAGGTGAACAGACAAGTACGACATTGGGAAATACGTGCACGCACGTTTGTGGTGTGCATGGTGTGTGTGCGCATGTGTGTGATTTATGTGTGAGTTTGGAGAAGTGGGCAATATTTTCCCAAGCATCTGAGTGCATCAGCTTGGAGAAAACGTAAAAAAGACAATCAGGACACAGTGCTACTCAATCCGTCCATCCTATTGCATGTTGCACACCCCTCTTCCATTAACCAAAGATGACAGAAAGATCCTAGATAGGAATGGATGTTCGCTTCCATTTCCTTCTGCTTCCTCGCCCCATCATGCCTGATTTCACTTCACCCCCTTATTCCCATTCCTTTTCTACCCCTCGTTTGACTGATGGTTTGGCAGTAGCAGCATGAAGGGGTGGCTGGTGGCATTAACCCTGTTGTCTGTCCCCCTCCCTGCAGGGACGTGGTTGTCTCGGGGGGAGCACAGGACTGTCATTCCTGCAGCCTGCAGAGAGCCCGGAAGATTTGGGCCAGCAGCCGCCAGCCCTGTTGGCGCCATGGCTGTTCTACATGGCTGGCCTCGTTACGAAGCGAATCTCTTGACAGGCAATTTGCTTCCACCACCTGTATCTAGAAATCCTTTGCTAAGGCTGTGAAATGCATCCAGTCCCCTCTCCTCCCGCGTTTAGCTCTCACATGTTCTGCTTCCACTTATCATACATTGCCCTGTTTGCATTTCCATTTGGTACTTGAAATATTCTGATCACCTCTCCTTTCTCCTTGGCAGATAGGCACATGTTTTATAAGTGGGAGGAATGCAAGCACATAGAAGATCCAACAAGTGATAATAGAAAGTAAATGTCAAACTGATGAGCTTGCACTCAGGAAGATGAGAGAGACAGAGAATGAATGTGTGTGTGTGTGTGTGTGTGTGTGTGTGTGTGTGTGTGTGTGTGTGTTAGGAGGGAGCAAGTTCCTCCAAGTAGAATCTGTGTTTGGATGAAATACAGAGGTGGAATCGTTAATTTTTTTTTAATCTAGGAATTTAGCATGAACTTTCTTTTGTTAAGTATCAAGTAGAGAGCTTCCTGATGATTACCTCAAAGACAGAAAATTTGAACAATACATTAGCATTTTATTTTATTTTATTTTTATTTTTCTTAAAAGGTCCTTTAAGCTGGGTGTGGTGGTGTAAGCCTGTGATCCCAGTACTTGGGAAGCTGAGACCAGAGGATCACAGGTTGAAGGCCAGTTTCAGCAACTCAGGGAGGCCCCCAGCAACTTAGACCTTGTTTCAAAATAAAAATTAAAATAGGGCTGGGGGTATAGCTCAGAGGTAGAATGCCACTGCATTCAATTCCTAGTATCAAAAAAAAGCCTGTTTAGGGGTTCTGTCCCTAGTACTGCAATAAATAAATATCCAAACATTACACAGATTTTTTAAAAAAGGTACAAATGTTGTTATATTTCCATATCAAATGTATAAACTGTGTCATAAGACTTTGGGTGACAACTTTAAGATGATAAATGTGATAATTTATGTGACATTTGAAAATAATTTCTATTTAAATAGAAACCCTTTCCAGCAAATATTTCATAATAGAACAATTAAGCATAGAACAATTAAGCATCTTCAAAGTCCATATAAATCTAAAGAAACATTATGAAATTGATATCCTTTGATCTCTATTCTTCTAGTATTTTCAAAATATTCTATATTTCAAATATATATATACACATATTATATTTGAACTTGGACCAAAAGAAAATATTGGTTTTTAAATATGCTATTTTGACCAGAAATAAAAACAGGAAAAAATAATTTAAAAAGCCAAGCTTTACAGTGTTTAGAAAAGGTGTTAAAATGAGGAAAGTGCCTTAGTTTTCAAAAGACCTTAGCAAACCAAAGAAAGTCTCCCCCTGCAGATAAAGTGTGGTTCATGCTTAGTGGACTGGATGCTCTCTGAGGGATTCAAAGTCTTCTCCATGACAGGGAGTCAGTTCCCAGGCATATTTTTCCAGGCAATCCTTCCTCATTGACCTCAGAATTCATTTATGGGATGAGTAAAAATTTATTACTTTAGGGGTGTGCTGGGTTCTGGCAGTACAATGATGAGCAAGCTGGATCTAGCTCCACCTTCAAGGCTCATACAGAGACAGTGAAGGAAGCGACAGCCATGGAACTGGGGCCAAGATGGACCAGGGACTGAGTGCTATTTATGAGGTCTTTAATGGGGATAGCTTACCAACCCGTGTGTATGGTGAGGATGGCAGGGGCCTGGGCATTTTGCCCTTGCTTTGAAAGAAGAATTCAAGATCCGTGCCTGGACTCCCTTATTCTCTGCTCATACAGTTCAATGGAAGCTTGAGGACAGTTTACACGATTGGCATTGGCAACCTTATCCCTTCATAGAATTTCAGCTTAGTCCTAGATACACTGGATGCCCTCAGTATGCATAGTAACTTTGGTCTGTTTTAACTTTTTTAATGGAAGGCACTGGTCTTGCATGATTCCAAGCTCTCCCTGGAAGAGGAGTTGCCCCTACTTCAGTCATGATTGTCTTACTCTCCACCCTACCCCTCACCCCCATAGACAACAGTTTTTGAATTGCCATGCAGCCATGACATCTACATGACCAAGGTAACAGAAGTGAATAGAAAGTAGGAACAATAACAAGGCTGTTTGCACTCGAACACGGCAACCATGAAATGTGCAAACATTTAATTTTGTTTATTGAGGTCCACATGAGAGCTGCTGACTCTCTTATAACAACTTTCAGGACATGTGACTCATCCTTTTCCCAACACCGTCAGCCATGCCTGCTGTACTGAAATGTCAGAAAAGTCCATGATGGCAAGCAGTCAACTCCAAGCGAGTTCTCCCTTTTTTGTGGGACTCTGTGAAATGCAACTAAAAATGTATAAGGGGAAAGAAAAAGATAACGTGAAAACCTTGGGAGCTGTGAGCGGTAGACGGTGGAAGCAATCTGAAGAGCTTTCTGGTTTTGGTTGATTACAGACTGAAAGAATGGCCATGCAGAAGCCCTCCCACTCTTACTGTGTGCCTTATTTTTATTTTCTGTGTCCCCTCCTCAGTGCAAGGGGCTGCTTGGGCAGTAAGTTTGGTTCACGGAGTCAGGTAAGCTCACAATGTTGCAGCCCACCTTTGAAGAAGCAGTGTGTGATTCTGGACCCAAGCATGGATTTGCTAACCTTTAAAGCCAAGAAACCTTCGGACAGGGCTGAAAGGGACATGACCAATCTCAAGCTGCAAGTCTTGCTGCTTTTTCCATTTCCCTTTGACAAGAATAAATTGGCAAATAAAATATTGCCAAGTCATGGTTATTTAGTGGGTCAGAGCACAGGCTTTGAAGCCCCAGGGTTGGAATCATGGCTCCACTGCTATTACCTCTGTGACTTTGGGCAAGTCCTTTAACCTTTGCGAGGCTCACTTACCACATCTGTAAAATAGGAGTAATAAAAATACCTATCTGGGTTTATCGTGAGGGTTAAATGAGATAATGAGTGTGAATTGCGCAGTGCAGAGTCCAGTTCAGAATCGTTCAATAAACGTCAAGCTATTATTACTGATGCTATGTCAACCCTGGAAAAATCGATGCTTCAGTTAGAATTCTTCTGTTTGTGTGTGTGTGTGTGCTACTGGGGGTTGAACCCAGGGGCATTCTACCTTCAAGCTATAACCCCAGCCCTATTTTATTTTTTGTTTTGAAACAGGTTCTCGCTAGGTTGCTGAGAGTCTCACTCCATTGCTGAGGTTGTCCCGGAACCTGTGATCCTCCTGTCTCAGCCTCCCAAGTACTGGGATTACAGGCGTGCACCACAATGCCCAGTTTAGTTAGAACTCTTTAGTTAGCTAGTTCTGAAAGTGGCTAAATGTAGCACAAGCAAAAGATCATGTGAATTCTAACAAGGTAAAAATCCAAGTACTCATGTATTCAACAAGTGTCTATGGAGTGCTTCCTATGTGCTTGGCAGTGGGCTAGGACTGGGGGTGCAGATATAAGAAACAGTTCCCATCTTTCAGGATCTTGAAGTCCAGTGGAGCAGATCAATAAGTAACCTGACAATGGAGCATGTGTGCTTGGGCTGACTCATGCTTTGAAAACTCAGTGCTCGTGAGGGAAGAATATGAAAGGGTTACGTGCTCACTGAAGTCCAACGTTCTGATTCTAATGGAAAGGAAGAGGGAAGTCAGCAACACATGAGAGATTAGTTCAGACCCTGCTGACTTCCAGCCTTGGAAACTCTTGTCCCCAGGCTGGGATGTCATTCTTTGGTCTCTAAGATGAATGCTGGCCTGTAACAGGAGTTTAAGGAGCTCTGGGCCCAGTCTTTGTTCAAGCTAAGATGCTTCCAGGGAAGCCCTAATGATAATCTGATACCTGCCCTTCTGCCTAGCATTCCTTAATGTCTAAGGTTTAAGATAAGAACTGGGTTTTTAGCTGGGCGTGGTGGCGCACGCTTGTAATCCCAGTACTTGGGAGGCTGAGACAGGAGGATCTGGGTTCTCGGCCAGTCTCAGCTACTTAGTGAGGCCCTCTGTAACTTAGTGAGACCCTGTTTCAAAATAAAGAATAAAAAATAGGGCTGGGAGTAAAGGTTGGAGGTAGAATGCCCCTGGGTTTCCATCCCCAGTACCATACACATACACACAAAAAAAGAACTGGGTCTTTCCTTCCTTGCAGGTATTTACAGACTCTGGTCCTCACTCTGAACTCAATGCTTATGGGTGCAATTCTGGCATGTCTGAAAGACCTTGCTGATGATGACTTTTGTCCCTTTAGCATCTATGTTTTTGTAACAACTTTATAGATATATAATCCACATAGTGTATAATGCACTCATTTAATATGTACAGTTCAATAGCTTTTTGTATATGCACAGAGATGTGCAAGCAGTATCACAGCCAACCCCAGAGCAATTTCATCACCCTAAAAAGAAACCCTCATCTTCCTTACCTCTTGCCCTCAATCTTCTTGTCCCCCAAACCTGACCACCACTAATCTATTTTTCATCTCTATAGATGTGCCTGTTCTGAACATTTCATATAAATGGATGTTGTAGACTGAATTGTGTCCCCTGACCCCAAAATTCATACTTTGAAGCCTAAACTACAATATGAATGCATTTGAAAATAGGACCTTTAAGGAGGTAATTAAGGATAAATGAGGTCCTAAAAGTGGGACCCTAATTTCAAGGAGTGATATCCTTGTAAGAAGAGAAAGAGACACCAGGAGTGTGTCACACAGAAGAAAGGCCCTGTGAAGACACAGGAGGAAGACAGCCATCTGCAACCACACAGAGGCATCAGGAGGAGCCAAACCTTCAGCACTTTGATCTTAGACTTCTAGCCTCCAGAACTGTACAAAAATAAATTCTCTTGCCTATACCACCCAATTGGCCTGTCATGGAGTGAATATTTGTGTCCCTGCACCAAATTCATGGGTTGAAGTCCTAACCACCACTGTGGCTGTATTTGGAGATGGGGTCTTTAAGAAAGTAATTATAAAGCCGGGCATGGTGGCATACACTTGTAATCCCAGTACTTGGGAGGCTGAGACAGGAGGATCCGGGTTCGCAGCCAGCCTCAGCTACTTAGTGAGGCCCTCTGCAACTTAGTGAGACCCTGTTTCTAAATAAACAACAAAAAATAGGGCTGGGGGTGTAGCTCGGAGGTAGAATGCCCCTGGGTTTAATCCCCAGTACTGCAAAAAAAAGTAATTATAGTTAAGTGAGGTTATGAGGGTGGGGCCCTGATCTGATAAAATAAGTATCCTTTTAAGAAGAGATACCACAGAACACATGGTCTCTCTGAAGGGATACAGAGGAAAGGCCACAGCAAGAAGGTGTCTGTCTATAAGTTAGGAAGAGAACTCTCATCAAGAGCAGAATTTGCTGGCCCTATAACCATGGGCTTCTGGCCTCCAGGACTGTAGAGAGGTAAATGTCTATTGTTTAAGCCCCCAGTCTGTGGTTTTGTTATTTTGTTATGGCAATCCTAGCAGACTAATACACTGGGCTCACATGATGTGTAACCATTTGTGCCTGGCTTCTTTCACTTAGCGTGTTGTTTTTAAGGTTTAGTCCATGTTGCAATATATATTAGTACCTTATTCCTTTTTACCAACAAGCAATATTCCATTGTATGAATGTACCTTCTTTTGTTTATCCATTCATCAATTGGTGGACGTTTGAGTTGTTTCTACCTTTTGGATATGGTTAATAATGATAATAAGACTATTCATGTAAACGGTTTTGTGGGGGTTTTAATTACTCCACACCCTTGTAAACACCTATTAGTGTCTGCCTTTTTTTATTCCAGCTATCCTAGTGAGTGTGAAGTAGCATGTCCTTATGCTTTTGATTGGCACTTCTCCATTTGCACTGGTATCCTTGAGCATATTTTCATGTGCTTCATTCAGAACTTTTGCCCATTTTTATTTGGCAGTTAATTTTTAATTTTTTATTATTGAGTTATCATTCCTTATATATTCTAGATACAGGTTCCTTTTCAGACATTATTTGCAACTTATTTTCCCATTCTATATTATGGGACACATCCTGATGGTGTCCTTTTGTTTTTTCAGCTGTCCTGGGGACTGATGGTATCTTTTGAAGCACAAAAGTTTTAATTATAATAGTCAAAACTTTTTATTTTGTTGTTTTTTTTTTGGTTCTGGGGATTAAACCCAGGGTCATTCTACCTCTGAGGTACACCTCCAGCCCTATTTTATTTTTTGTTTTGAAACAGGATCTCAGCCTGGCATGGAGGCACATGCTTGTAATCCCAGTACTTGGGAGGCTGAGACAGGAGGATCACAGGTTTATTGCCAACCTCAGCAATTTAGTGAGGCCCTCTGCAACTTAGCGAGACCCTGCTTCAAAATATAAAATAAAACAAGGCTGGGTGTAGCTCTGAGATAGAATGCCCCTGGGTTCAGTCCCCAGTACCACACATACACATGAGAGAAATAAAGAAAGAAAGAAAGAGAAAAAAAGAAAGAGGATCTTGCTAGGTTGCTAATTTGCTGAGGCTGTTCTCAAATCTGCCATCCTCCTGTCTCAGCCTCCCAAGTACTGGGATTACAGGCGTGCACCACCATGCCTGGCTTGTTGCTTCGTTTTTTGGTGTCATCTCCAAATACTCATTGCAAATCCAAGGTTACAAGGATTTACTCATATTTTTTTCTTCCAATACTTTTATAGTTTTCTTACATTTACATATTTGATCAACTTTGTGCTAATTCTGTGTATCATGTAAGGCAGATGCCCCACTTCATTCTTTGGCATGTGGATCTGCAGTTCTCTTATTTGTTGAAAAGACTGTTCATTTCCCAATTGAACTGTCTTGTCACTCTTTTTTTTTGTGGGGAGCTGGGGATTGAACTCAGGGGCATTCTACCTCTGAGCTGCACCCCCAGCCCTATTTTTTATTCTTTATTTTTGAAACAGGTCTCACGAAGTTGCAGAGGACCTCACTAAGTATCTGAGGCTGACCGTGAACCTGGATCCTCCTGTCTTAGCCTCCCAAGTACTGGGATTACAAGCGTGCACCACCATGCCCG